>BKZX01033050.1:68681-108293 GCA_014362285.1 Fagus crenata
CTTCTAGAACCACACTCATTATACAAAACAATACAACTATCTTTTTTACAATCCATTGATTGAACAATTCCAGATAAACAAACTGTAGAATATATTTCTCCTATTTACAAATCCAAAACACCATGATTCAGGAACCCTTAATCATACATTATCACATAAAAACAAAATCTCCATCATAAAGCATTACAATATCACTACACACTCGTTTCCACCAAATCCAAAGCATCATCATTATCTAACCCAATAAAATCCATCAATACAATACCAAAAGCAACATTAATTTTAAAGGTTAAGGAACAAAAAAACACCACCATAGTGGCTCCATTTCTAGGATTAAGATAAAAATGCCCCCATCAATATTCAAACTCAGAACACTTATTCTAAAGTGCAACAAAATCTCATAACATCAACAAGTGAATAATATTAGGCTACATTTTTCACATTTCTTAAAAAAGACAAAATTCCAGAAGTAAGAACAATTTATGATAAGTATCATCTACAATTACAAAAAGATGATTGGTGGAAAAGAATTATTGTATATGAAGCAGGTGAGAGAACAGACAAATGTTACAAGCAAACCATCAAACAACTCATTTGCACAAATTTAACAAGTTTGTATACCTGAGATTGATTGGCAAACATTGCCATGAACTCCTCTCTAAGAGCCTCTAGTCGTGCATCACTTTCAGCACGATCTGTTACACGTTCTTCCTTCCTCTTGACCCGTTCTGCCTCCCTCTCAGCCCGTTCTACTACACGTTCTGCCTCCCTCTCAGCACGTTCTTCCTCGAAGAATTCGCTTTATGCAGGATCATAATGATCATGCTAGGGAAAAGAAGCAAAATATTGCAAATCAAATGTTCATTTAGGAAATCTATTTAGAAGGTGGCTAGCTAAATGCAAATCAATTATATAGCTAGCTAAATGGAAATCTCTTTGACAACTAGTTGAGTTTATTCTTTTCTTTTTTTGAAGGAGGGTGGGTGAATGACCAGTTCCGCAAATTTGGTGTCAATTACTTCTATATTTTAAATGACTTTGCATTAGATATTACAATTAATAAAAGATTTACAATGAAGGAAATGTAATGAATTAATCACAAGTTGGCTCAAGATAGATACTCCAGGATACCCCAATTCATCGAGCACTGTTCATAATATCCGCTGTTGGAGGCTATGGCAAATTGACACAGACCAACATAAATACCACATATCGTGGGGGCTGCTGGTCACTCTAAAGACTTCCTTTGCAGTGAACAGAGCCATATGCCAATCAACCTCCATCTGAATTATGTCACATTCTTCTATAGTTCCTCTGTCTAGCTGAGTACCATATCATGGTATCTAAATGAAATGATTATTATGGTAATTGTTCAATTATATATCTGTATCTTACAATTAGTGAATTCGGAAATGCAAATCAATTATTTATAATGTGTTATACATATTATGTGGTTAAACAAAATTGAGTTTTCTATCTATGTGATTTAACTAAGCCGTAATCCCAACTAACATGGATTCGGTATATGAGTCCTTTTACCATCCCAACACCATGTCATTTTACACATCCAAACAGACATTGTATCTGGGCAAATATAGTGGTATTATGTGTGTTGAGTCTGAGAAATATATGTGTATATTTGATAGTACTTTTTCTTAAACAGGTTATTCAGCACCTTGATTTTTCATTGATAAGTGTCTTAGAGAATGTTTACGTCCTTTGCCTAAACTACTGAAGGTCAGTACTGTTTTTTATCAACAGAGCTTGACTGCAAAAAGTGGAAAGGGTGAAATCACCGTGCCTACAGTATATATGCAGCAGCAACTCAATGGTTAATATCACCTGTTGACATTCCCAAGCTAGATGAATTGATGTGTTGAGCACTAAGGAAATATTTGTTAAAATGGGATTTGATTTGATGATTAATGATGATTTGATCCTTGGAGAATTTGTTCAAACAAAACGCTTGTGATATTATAGATTTGAAACAACTTCTTACACCTAATCATTTTAGGGATTGACTGTATTAATAAATCTCAAACTCAAATCAATCCCATAAGTAAAAGAAATTGTTATGTCATACTATATTCAACTATTCAAGTATCCAAATCCTTCACTTTAACTACCTCTATCTAAATTTTAAACACACCATTGGGAAATAAAAGTTTGATGTATAATAATCTCTTTCATATTTCTTCATTAAAAGGGAACCTTTCATCATATAAAGAGATATAAAGAGATGTCGCAATCTCTGTACAGATTCTGGTTAGCAGCTCAAAAAGAAAAAAGGAAAATAAAATAAAAAACAGAACCTAGAACAGAAGATTCACCTACTGACCTATAGCAGATCGGACACATGATCCTATATGATCTACTTTGAAAAAAACAAACTCTTAAGTCTTGTATAATATATATTGTATTTTGACCTCTTTAAGGGACATCCTATATACAATTATATACTCTTAAGTCTTGTATAATATATATTCTATACTTATGTACTTCAGTTTTGTATAATACAAAGTTTGTATCCAATTCACAAACCTCATTTTTTTGTGGGGTATGAGAGATGTGATTAATATTTAATAAGTAGCCTTACCCCAACATTTTTTAGAAACTTCCCGAAAATCTTATATATATATATATATATATTTCTTCTTGATTAATATGCCAAACTATGAAAGTACCTTCCCCACCTACAACCCCACACACATGAAGTAGTCTTCATCTTATGGCAGGTGGGATAGCTAATCACTGAATTGCAACAAGCTAGCCAGAGCTTTCTGCAAGCTTTTATTAATTGAAATTATCAAAAATAGTACAGCAATCCTTCTCAAGAGCTACAACAAAACTCAGTGGCCCAGAGCAACTACCAAAATCTAAACAACCCTCAAAAGGACTTTTTTGAACCCCATCTGCAGAGCTCATGAGAGGCTTTATTAACTTCTCTATACAACCCAATTGGAACTACAGAAACTCAAACAAACTGCTGGAATAAAATCTTTATATCTGCAATACTAATATTTTCCAATCTCAAACCAGGATGGCTAAGAAAGAACTGAGATTTGCATAGAGCAGCATCACACTTTGTCTTTAGCATCCCTTGGTTTGACCTTTATTCTTTAGGATGGCTAAGATGGGTTTCAAACAAATTATTAACCCCAACACTCATGACTTATGACCCACTTCCAAACTTTCCAAAATAGGTGGATAGTGAATCATGGGCTGATTTTCAAAAAATGGGGATCAGCTCCTTCTTGGTAAATATTTTTGTAGGATCCTATAAGGCTGTAATGTTTAATTTTGAAGTTTGCAGCAGCACAAGAATTGGTCTTTTACTGTCTAATGGCTTATAAATGCTCTGTGTACATATTTGGTCCATTCCTGCTTGCACTTTGACCATTTATCAGTGTTATATGTTTAAAATGCTGACACCATCTTTATAGAACACTATATTTCTCCATTATTGGTTTTGCCCTTCATTTCTTACTCCATCTTCTACAAAAGAGGGGCAGATGGAAAATAGTTTGAAGCAATTGGAAAAGTTAACTATACTCGCAATTAACACGAAAAGATCTTCCTGAGGGAAACAATGTATACATTTTGCAACCAAACGATACAACTTAAGTACATTGCCATTATCTTCTATAAGTAAAAAATGCTATTTGTTCTCATTCCAATTCATGTCAAATGCATAAAACCTTACAACTAAATCCTATATGATCTACTTTGAACAAAACAAACTCATAAACAATTTAACTAAGTAGAGGAAAAAGAAAAATACCTTGATAAGAGCCAAAACAGAAAATGCCAGAACTGCTTGAATTTCCTATACATGAAAAATCAAGAAATTAACAAAATCGAAGGACAAGTAATTATCAGGAAAAAAACACAGATGAGTGCAAGTAATTATCAAGAAAATGCCTGAGCCTCGCTTTTACTCTCTCGCTTCAAAATCAAGGAAAATCCAATTAACAAAGACAATTGAGTTATTAGGTTCAGATGAGTGCAAATTTTCGTTTCCTGGAGCTAATATATTAAAATTTTTGAAATTTTCGGTTTCTATTTTAATTTTCCTACATTTTCTCAGTAACAAAACAGATTGGTTGTTTCGAAATGGCACAAAGAGCTTAAAAAAAAATTTAGCTAGTAAAAAAAAAAAAAAAAAAAAAAGAATTCGAAATCGAAGCCATATAACACTAATCAGGTATATGAAAAATCAAAACCAAACAACATTATCTGAAAAAAAAATAATAATAATAAAAAATAAAAAATAAAAAAATAAATAGAGAGAAGAGATTGGAGAGTGATATTACCTAGATGAAGATTAGAAGTCGCTGAGCAGATGGAAATGGCTGAAACTAAAATTGCGATGCCAAGTGTGGAATCAAACTAAAATTTCATGCCAAGTGATGTTACATGGACCCTCATAGTTAGCTTTGACTGTGAACCTTCGGATGATGATATAAAGATCCTAAGCAACGATTACAATGAGGACACAAAGTCCATTCCATTTTAGTGCTACTGCATGGCTAGCCAATTATTACCTGGACCCTCATAGTAGTAGAGAACGATTTCATATGGTGTTCGTTTATGGATTTCGTTTACATGTTTATGTTGACATTGAAATAAATGTGTTCAGCTGAAATTTCTAATAAAGATGAAACTTGGGCCTGGGCTTACCTTGATCAGATAATTTATTATTATTTTTTTTGCAACGAAACACATGGGTCTTGGCTTACTTTAAGGTTAACCAGCAACTTGGGCTGTAATTTGGCACTCCCAGTGTCTACATGGTCTAAAATCCAATCCTTGATGGGTGGAGCACTTGTCAAAGTATTTGGTTAAATATCACAACCCAATATTTCCATTTTCACCTTCCTATAAAGCCCAAATGTGTTATTAAACTACATCAACAAGTCCACTCTATTCTCATATTCTCATATAATATTTTTCTTATTGCAACAAAACATCTTGTTGTAATATTATATTTTTCCTATTGCAACAAAGTGTCTTGTTGTAATATCATATTTTTCCTATTGCAATAAAACGTCTTGTTGTAATATTATATTTTCCCTATTGCAACAAAGCGTCTTGTTGTAATATCATATTTTTCCTATTGCAACAAAATGTCTTGTTGTAATATTCATAACTATTGCTTTAACTACTAACTTCATTGCAATAAATTACATAATGATTTATTGCAACGATATTTTACAACCTATTACAACAACTTATTTTTGAAGTAATAAATTACTAGTTTTTAAGTAACTCTTGCAACGAAATCTAATGAATTGATGTAATAATACGTGTATTACCACAATAATCATTTTTGTTGTAATAACTCTTGTTGTAATAGGTGTATTTTGTTGTAGTGCCTTGCCTCCAGGTCCAGGGTAGTAGTTTGGATTTGAATGCTCTTTGTCTCGGCCTCGTCAGTGGCGCTGCTGCTTGTTTCACCAGTTACTCTTCTGACAGAGTATCCCGAATGGAACTCCTCCATGGAAATCACATGCTCCTTTCCGGCCACTGCAAATTTGCACCAAATAAGGCAATTGAATTTTGTAAGTTTGCTGTCCTAGCTAGTATTTACTGTAATTCATACTTGATAGTATGTGGAAACTTTAGCATGAATTCGCATAGCAAGCTTGGAATATAGATACTTTTCCAAACCAACTTTATTATATGATGAATGAGCATAGCACGCTTGGAATATAATCTACAAGAAATGTCTAAAAAAATACAAATTAAATTGGAACTTGTTTATCGCTTTCATTAACATTGTACACTTTTCTGAATAAACACTTTTGTGAAGTTGAAAATTGTTTTATGATTCAAGTTTGATGAAGCTGTGCATGAGCACGAACGTACTATCTTTTCACCTTTTACTAAATCAAGCATGATATGTATAATATACAAATTTCAAATTAATTGTAAACACTTTTCTTATAAATTGGGTTATACCTTCATCTTTATGCAGAGAGATTGGTATCTAATGTGGCGCACTTTTGTGAAAGTTAATTAAAACCTGTACTTAGCTCGCATAAACATTTCCTAAAGAAGGGGAGAACAAGTTATATTATGAATCGTGCTTAAGACAAAAATTAAGTACATATGTGATACACGTGAAAGAGTCGTTATTTACTCAGCAAGTTTGGTATAAACTGTTGTTTATTTTTTTTTGCATCGAGCATAACTTTGTGCCTTAGTTTCATTGTATTAGTATATTAGACTATTAGTCACGGTTATCTTTTCTCGAGAAAGTTAAAACAATGAGGTATCATTCATGCTTCAAACAATAATACAAGAAACATAATTTGTGGTAAGCATGAAATTAGGCTAAAAAATAGGAAAAATGACCAAAAACAGAAAAATTGAGTTAATTACTAAATTAACTCCTACTAACTATTGGAAACGTTCCAAAACAAACGAGAACTTATTCTGACTTTTAATTTAAAAACAACAAACAAAAGGAAAATTACTATAAACGACAAATTTGACTAATTATTAGTCTAGACGAAAGAATTTCCCCCAAAACTGTTATTTGTGTAAAGTCCTATTTATAGGACAATTGTAAATAATAATAAACACATCTAAGCTATATGAGATACAATGTTATTTATTCCTTAACACATAGAATAATTCACTCACTTACACCAAGTTCAAGTAGTTTTCTAGCTATATTACAACAATCAACATCATCACAAGGAGTAACGATCTGCAAAAAGCACCTCTTTGGAAAAATCCATTAGAAAAACATGTTGATTTGAAGAGAACACAGGGAGTGAAGATTGAAGGAGTTCAAAGGAGCAAGGAGCGTAGAGTTCCATTTGGGCGCTTCAGGGGTGATACACATGAAATAGTCTTTAATATTTACATACCATTTTTGGTATAAACTCTTGCAATAAATGTTTCTATCTTTTGCAACAAGCCTAGTATCAAGCATAAGTACAAGTGCATGGTTCCATTAGGGATAATATTTTTAGTAAAAACAGATAAAAAGAAAATTGTTATTTTATTCATGCTTCGACTACGCCAAAATTAGATAAATGATGTTACTGAATTCAAAAAATAATAGTAAGTGCGATATGGGAGATTATAAAATTTCTACGAATTAAAGCTTCTTTTCCCCCCCTCAAAATAGTGAAGTATGAATGACGTGAATGTGAAATGTAAAGGTATGGAAAATAGTTAGATTATTTAAAGATTTAAACTAGTTATTGGTTGAACAATGAGATTCGATCAAATTAATTATGCGACAGAAATGAGATTCACGTGAAATAATCTTACCTATGTAGCAAGTTTGGTATAAACAGTTGCTATAAATGTTTTATCTTTTGCATCAAGCCTGGTATCAAGCATAAGTAAAAGTGCTTTGGTGTCATTTGGGGTCATCATCTTTTAGTGAAAAAGGGGAAGAAAAAAAAATAGTCATTTGATATACGTTCGACTACACCAAAATTGGAGAAACAATTTTACTGAATTCAAAGAACAAGAGTTAGTGCTCATGTGTAGAAATCAATGGACTTAAGGGTCTAAGGTTCTACACATGAGGGACGCGCTCTAGGGTCAGTAATCCCGTTGAAGGCTAGGCCCAACAGGACGGTAAGTCTGGACTAGGGACAAAACCTTGAGGGTTGCAAAGCCTAGAGAGGACAATATTGAGTAGTGCGTCGGTTGGTATCAAAGCCAGAGACATTACAGTTAAGGTATGAAATTATAGTTAGACTATTTAAAGATTTTGACTAGGTATCAATTGAACCATGAGATTTCAATTGAAATAGTTCGGCGGTTTTTTGAGTAATGCATTCCAAACTTTCTATTTATCTCCTTCATTCACTTCTCTTAAAATAAATAAATAAAATAAAATAAAAGGTCATTGAGCTAAATGGGGTACTGAATGAATATGATCATCCCTCATCACTCAAACTTCCCATAGGACATATTATGACTTTTTTTGGCAATAAGTTGATTCAGATCCCAGGACTTTTGTACAATGACGAGAAAGTGACAATAAGTTGATTCAATCCACAAAGGCTAATGCAACTTTCTTTTGCATTGTACTAATATTGTTGCAGAAAAGAGAGGAGACAGAGAATTGTGTGTACTATGAAATTTGCTTAATTTGCGATTTTAAATCATAAGATAGGCGACATATTGGGTCAAGTTACTCAAGTATATATTCTTTCATCATTAAACTTAATTACATAGAACACTTAACACACATTAGGCATAATTTCTGACATAATTATTTTTCATGGGAAATGAGAAATGTGATGGAAAACCCATAACCATGCCCGTTCTGGTCCCAAAAGGACTCAGGGAGTAGCTCCCACGGCCCAGACCCGTGAGGAAGCTACTCTTCTTATGTTGATCTGACTTGAGGAGTATGGTTTGGTGGAGGGGAGTGAGTCCTGAGATTTTGGCAACCATGAACTGCTGTCATTAGGTCTGCTGGGAGGCATGATGATGAGTTTATGGAAACCAAAGTCACATGAGACATGCATAGACTTGACTTTACACAAAAACCCACTAACAAAACAATGAGTGTCTCTGACAAAGTTATTTCAAAGGAGAAGAAAGGCCTTGCCCTGACATTAGGGAAGGAGCCATGATTATTTTTTACTTATGAGACACTCCCTTTGACAAAACATGTCATAAGGGGTTGATCTTAAAGATCAATAAAATTAAAAGGGAAGCCATAATCTCGATTAGGCAACCTTAATCACTCCTATAAATAGAACTGATTGCATTCTTAATGCATCAGATTCAACCAGACCAAGATATACTCCCAACAACTCAAGAAATTACCACAATTAACCCAACACAAGAGAAAAGGCTTTCTCTAAGAGCCAATTAGCCCACTTCTGGGATTCACCAAGAAAGAACCTCGGGAAATATATGTTTCAAAGTCTTTTCCAACTTAGGGATACCAATCAAAAACCCAGAAACACAATCCCATCCAAAAGGGTTAGGATTTATCACTAAACCTCATTTATTCCCTAGAAAGCTCTTCTGGCAGATGTCCAGGCCAAAAATCCTAGAATATTTTATTAGGATCCCTATGGCTTTCCATCACTGATTTAGCTCCATAAAAGGCCTAAACACACATTTCTCTCACCCTTATGCATGTCTCATCGGGGCTGACTCTCTCCCACCAAGTCAACTCTTTTTTAATTTCAACAAACTTATTACTGTTCACGGGCCTTGTGGCAGATGTCAGCAGTAGTGTGGAAAACATATGTTTGAATCATGTTAATTAAAGTTATGCCGTTTCAAGTCCAATCCAACTAAGGAACAGTGAGAGGCTCGGCCCAACAACTGTTCTTTGGACTTCTTATTGACAACAACATTTTGGTAAATCCTTTTTGGTCTTTGTTCATATTTATTTTGGGCTTTTGTGACCTTGGCTCTCAAACATCCTTGGAAAATATCCCATTAGCCCTTGGGCCAAACTTTGGGCCCTTGGTTGAATTTTGGGTTCGACTACCCCTTCTCAAGACCCAAGTCCACGTTGTGATCGCCCTTGGCACGCCACATGGCATCATTACAAAAAACACCCCCTCACAACTTGATATCCAATTTAGGCAGCACATTGAGTGCTGTTCCTCTGGTACGATAAGCTGCCCTTGAATGTATCTTTCAATCGAGTTCTTTAACTCGTCTTCATTCTCACTCCAGCTCATCAATCGTTTGAGGAGATGATTGAGGAGACGATAGGGAAGCTGGTTCTCAAGCAAAAACAAATCCTGTTGTCCAAAGGCAACACTGTCAATTTTCTTTTGCCTCCCTTACTGATAGCGTAGTAGTTTGGATTTGAATGCTCTTTTTCTCGGCCTCATCAGTGGTGTTGCCGCTTGTTTCACCAGTTACTCTTCTGACAGAGTATCTCGAATGGAACTCCTCCATGGAAATAACATGCTCCTTTCCGGCCATTGAAAATTTGCACCAAATAAGGTAATTGAATTTTGTAAGTTTGCTGTCCTAGATAGTATTTAATGGTTGGAAACTTTAGCATGAATACGCATAGCAAGCTTGGAATATAGATACTTTTCCAAAGCAACCATATTATATGATGAATGAACATAGCAAGCTTGGAATATATAATCTACAAGAAATGTCTTAAAAAATACAAAATAAATTGGAACTTGTTTATCTCTTTCATTAACATTGTACACTTTTCTGAATAAACAATTTATATTGATTAGCTTAACTTGTCTCTTTATGCACTGGGAAAGATTGGTATTGGACATGCATGCATAATTTCAGGGAAGTCTTTCATTTTATAATTCTAGGTTTATGCTACCTACTAATATACTAAGTCGGGGATAATCTTTTCGATTAGGCTTGTTCTTTCATACTACTTTATTTACGTAGCAAGTTTGGCATATGACATATTATTTTGTATTGGCAGAACTAGAAAATTTTCTTTTGGGGGTGCAGTTAACCTTAATCTTATAGATATGTAATCTTTTATATATGTGTTTAACCATTATAAATTCTACTATCTGATTATTGTGTTTCTAAAAGGCACAAATCTACAAACTAACATAAAAAAACGCTCACGCTATTTTCTTTTATACATAAAATATATAATTTGAAGAATTCTTTTTTATATTTTATGTTTTATTTTATTTGAATTTTTTAAGTGTAAAAGAATAATACATAAGTGTATACATACTCATTTTCAAATAATATGTGATGTACTCAATGGTTTAAGCTATATCAATATCATATATGAAACCCTTTCTTTGACAAATTAATTGTTAGTGCATATTGGATCAAGATAATGACTGAATCAATTATAAATCATGGACATGTGATAAAAAAAAATTTGAAAACTAAATGACATAATAAAAAAGAAGGTAAAAATTATATTTTAAGAGTGTTTTCATTTGATCTTATATGTTTCATAACATTTCATTTTAGTCTTTAAGTTTTAGATACATATTCATTTAAGTCCTTACCATCTGTACTTTTCCAAAGAGGATCCTCTCCATTTAAAATGAAATTGAGAGAGTACATTTCATGGTCGAGATTAAATATTACTGATCTAACAGTTGAGAGATTTAAAATAAAGAGGATCTTATTCCGTATTTTTTTTTTTTGGAAATATTCTCATCAAATATAACATATGTCCAAAAAAGTTAAGGACAAAAATGAAATATTATAACACATAAGGATCAAAATGAAAACATCCCCAAGATACAGGGAGTAAAAGTGTATTTTTGTCAAAAAAGAATTAAGGTTGGTATGCTAAATTTTCTCCAATAGTCATTGAGATTATGTCCATCGATTGAACTTGTTTTAGAAGATCATTCTAGGTTTGGACACATTTTCCTAGTCTCACTTTGTGTTTTACAAACATTATTTACATTCACATTTCCGTTCTGAACCGTATCAAATTCTGGTTCTTTAACCTTCGAGGTCTCAATTTTTGTTGCCGTGGTTGGATAGTCAACATAAGATTCATGTCCTCTAGATCAAAGAAGAAAACAATTTGGTTTGATGTGACCAATAACACCACAGTGGTGATAGATAGGAATAGACGTAGATCTATTTTGCTTCCTATAGAGGGTCTAGTCTTGGGCTTTGTGACTTGAACTTCATTTATAGGCTTTTTCCCTTGTCAACCTTAGCAAGTTAAGTCTTGCTCTTCTCTTTGTTACTCAGTGGAACAAAGATAATTTTTCTTTTATCACCTAGAGAATGTGATGTAGACAGGATGGAAGGTCTCATTCCTCTGTAACCTAAACCACTCTGGTCACAACTAGACTTTTGACTTTGACTTTTGAGCATTGAGCATCTGATTAAGTTTCTCACTTGAGAATTTCTTTACATAAGACCTAAACTTATCAAGCTTATCCTCTAAGTTCTTGACTTTTTCATAAGGGGAGATGTTCTCTTTCTTATATTTATCTGCCAACTTGTTAGATTAACCAAGTTTAACGCCTAAAGCATCCTTTCTCATGTTTCAAACTTATTCAGTTCTTCTGGGGATTTCATAGAAATTTTCTTAGATTTAATAATTTCTGAAAAGCTTCTTATAGATAAGGAGCTTGAAGATCATCTTCATCATTAGAATCTTCTTGAAATAAGTTGCCATGGTCATGTGTATCCTCCACAAAGTAAGGGGGAATATAGAGGAACTAAAACTTATCCATGACAACAGAGGTTTAGGATTATGGATTGAGATCTCATGCAATAATAAAAAACTATCGTTGTAGTAATAATTTTAATCTCAACCATCCAATGAGGAGCAACTTTTAATCTTGGCCGTCCAACGAAAACCAATGAAAAAGTAACTTTTAAACATTTTAAACAATTTTTTAATGTTATTTGAAAGAACAACTGAGATGAAAAATTACTTTTTAAAAAGTTGCAACTTTTCATTTTGTCCATTAAAAAGTATTGTTGGGTAATACTTTTTCACCTATTGCATGAGATCTCGATCTAAGGATTATACCTAAGAAAAAAATTCCTAACCAACTGTATCTAGGCTCTTATACCAATTAGAATTTCTAGTTTTAGATCCATTTGTTAATTAAGTTCATAAACGAAAATAATTCTATGTAATTAATTTAAATAGTATAATGTCAACTATGATTTAGTTATATTAATTATTAACTTAGATTTGTGAAGAGATAAAAACACATATTAATCATATACTACAAGAAAAATGATCTATTATGGCAGACAAATCTACCGCACTAACTACACTAAACCGCCACTATAAATAAAAATGAGTTGTTGTGATGGTTTTATCAACCGCCACTACAACATACATGTCCGCCACCCCAATATCGTCACAAGAAGGTTATCGTGGTAGTTTTAAGAAATGCCACTAAAAAAATCACTGTTATGTCAAGATGTCCTATGGCAGTTTGAACCACCACTATAAATGAGTTTACAGTTTTAGACCACTTTATTGTGGCAATTAGTATCCGTAACAATAAACATTTTGTATGTTTATTGTCATGGTTTCTAACCACCACTGTAGACCCAATAATCATGATATTTAGCTATTGTGGCTATGTTGTAACCGCCATAACAAATCACATGTCTATAATTTCTGTGTTAGTTTTATAACCACCACAACAAGTCAGATTTTTATCATTTTTTATTGTGGTGGTTTTGGTAAGCGACATAACAACTTTACTATTTCAGTGCTAATTTATTTGTTATAAATTCATTTGGCTTTATAAAATCAACATGTTTTAAAATACAAACTTCAACAAATAGTATGGATTTAGTGCTAAAAATTAACAACACCATACATACTTAAAATTTAATTTTCAATCCATAAATTAACATTGAAATTTCTAATTATAAATATAGCCAAATATAATAAGCCTCAAAACATCCAAACTATGTACCAAGTACAGCACTTGATCAAAAGTGTCTAACATAACAAGAAGAAAAAAAAAAAAAAAAACACTTGTTCTCTGATTTGGTTCATCTTCATTTGTTCTTCATTCCTTTATAGTGAATTATTATCTGCAACTATAAAATTAAAAAAGAAAAAAGAATACCACAAATCAGTTTGAAAATCATTATACAATCAACATCACCAACACTTCTCAACATCGAACAAATCAATATGAATACCACAACTATCATTGTCATCATTACACAACAATGCAATATCACTAAAAATTCGTAACATAAAGAATGTAAAGAATCTTACCTCGATGTTCATTTTCATAACTACGAACAGAGGATCTTTGTGCATGTGGAGAATATTCATCATGAACACCATCACTACTCACATTTACACCCTACGTTATAAAATAGCAATTGATATAATTACCATATTGAATAATAAAGTACGAATAACCAATAATTAAAATTTTAAATTATAATAACCTGTAAACCAGTATAAGGTTGTTGTCGGATTACTCGAATTAAGCTAGCCATTTGTTCCTTGATAATCGCTAATTCATTTTTCAACTCACGTGCCTCTTCTTTGTCTCTTTGCCTATCTTCTTCAGAAATCATCATTATCCCTCGTAATGTACTTCTAGTTGCACCACTTTTATTAGAGAGGTTTGGTCCAAATCCTACACCATGGACACGACCACGTTTTTCCGGACCCATAACTTGAGCATAAATATCATTTAGAGCCCATGCTATGCCTTCATTTTCGTTTGGTTCCAAATTGCTTGGTTGGGTACTCATTAACTCCTCCATTTTTTTCCTAATAATCATCATTAAATAAAGGAATATAATCATCATTGAACAAAGGAATATATTAGACGTTTAGCTTTTCTATTAAGTACCTAAAATTTTATAAAATTTACAATATTTGCGCGCACATCATTGCTCACTATTGATCCATCCTTACGTGTACGAACAACTTTATACAACACACTTCGGTTTGGTGCAACCCCATCATTCTTTTTCTACAATATAAACATCAAATTTGTGTAATGTCATGCTATATGTGGCAAAAAAATAAATAAATAAATAAATAAAATAAAAACTATTAAAATATTTTCCAAAAATTAATTTGAACTTACCATATCATGTGCATATTGAGCATAGCTCTTTGATCCGGCAGTGTGAACTTCTTTTTTCTTTTCACAGTTTTTCTTATTCTTAAGGCTTATCCTCTATGTTAATAAAAGACATAATACATAAATAATTAATAAAAGACATAATACATAAATAATTAAAGTAAACTGATGAAATTGTTTTCTAATTATATAAATGAATGTTTTCTACATGAGACATATCATATCATATTTCAAATATTAAAGGATTTATTTGTACCTGTCCTTTCTCACTAAACCAATAATTCACAAGATCAGCAAAATCTTCCTGATTTACAGTACTTGGTGCTTCAGCCACTATTCATGCAGGAGTCTTCTTGTCATTATAATAACTTTTTTTCAATCTTTGCTTGTGGTTCCTCCACTTTTCACTCAAAGATTGCAGTGTGTTATGTTTGATAATTAATCTTGAATTTTCATCTTCGGGCATTTCAAATTTTGCCTACAAGCACAAGTCGATTTATCTTATGAAAAACAATAACCTTGTTAACACACTAATCTAAAATATTAGAAGTAATTGTAATGTTATAATAGTCTTATTTGTAAACACAATACTCACCTCAATGATCTTCTAGCGTTTTTCTTTGTAATCTATTGGCAATTTACACCAAGTCAAATATTTAATTGGACACAAATGAGGTTTTCGTGCAACAGTGCCTATAAATCGAGAAAATATTCTAGCCTTTTTATCAACAGGTTGAAATACTCCATTAAAGGTTAGCACAATTTTCTTCCCAACTGGAAGATTCCACACATCTGACATTTGTGTAATCCCGCGCATGTTATGTATACCCTTTGAATCTATTTATCAAGATTTAATAACCACAAAATGAAATCATGTGGCAACTAAATATAAAAAATTGAAACAAATAACATAGCAAAAACCCAACATTTGGGTTTTAAAATATTTTTGTGCAATTTTTAATACCTATAGTTTCAACTTCATCAACATCATCGTCTGTGGACTCCTCATCAAAATCATCATCATTTACTTGGTTTTGGCACTGTGACTGTTGAGGTTGAGATAGAACATGTAACTCAACCCGTGAATCTCTAGATTGTGTGGGAAGCCATGATGGATGGGTCAGTGACACATGAGTCCTGGAAGGGACACGTGATGTATGAACCTGTGATTCCCGAGATTGAGAGGGCAGATGTGATGGATGGATTTGTGTCTCCTAAGGTTGTGACTGGCATTGTGAGGGGCCAAATGATTGGTCTTGTAACCTTTTTGTTTGTTGGGATTGTTGTGATCAAGCATGTGACTCATTTGCAATGTCACTAGTTCGGAATCATTTCTTTGCCATATCTACTTACAAGATTTCATAAAAGAAAATAATCATACTACAAGATATCATAAGCAAAATAATCATATTACAAGATATCATAAAATAATCATACCACATGATTTCATAAAATGATATATTTAGATAAAGAATATAAACTATTCTCCAATAATCATACCCAAGTAACAATTCATTATAGCAAAATGAAACAAACTATAATCATAATAACATAAAACAAAATTTATGATCCAGAACTAATCTTCATCGTTGGACTCAGAATCATTTGTGTAGTTCTCTTTATGCAATTCATTCTCAACTGGACGATCTTTAATAGTGACTGTGGTTCCTTCTACATCATTTCGAGCCCAATTAAGATTGTCACAAGCATCGTCACGAGCATCTTCTACAATTGTATTATAAGGGACAATGTCACAATAAGTATCTAGTTCATCATCATCTAAACCACCAATACCAACATCAAATATGTCCCTAGCTTTTGTTTTAACAACAACAATCTAACCTTTATGTGATGTCCCGCACCACTTAGCATTATAAATTAATTATATTAATATTAAGTCACAAAAGGATTATAGGTGTAATAATTTACATGGTAAATTGTATTTAAATTGAGAGTAATAGATTTTACTATTGGAAGATAAGTTAATTTAAATTGGTTAGATACTATACCATTTTAATATAGACATAATATAATTAGTGAGGCACATAATTTAATTAACGAAACCCTAAAACTAGTATTAAGGCAAATAAATTTACATATAGGACACTTTGGTCATTACACTTAAATTGGTGGCCCAATGGAAATTTGCCATGTGCCCCCACCTTTTAATTGCATCACATGCTAGATGACATGTGTGATCTACTAAACCAAAACCCCATAGTCAGCCCCACTCCCCTTTAATAGCCAGCCACTTCCTCATTTCAATGCATTTTTTTTTAAGAGGAAAGAAAGGAAAAGAGGGAGAAAAGCTCTCCTCCTTCTGCTGGCCGAAAATCCCTTGGAGGAAAAAACCTCCATAGTAGATTTCCTTCAAGCTTCACTCCATCAAGAAAAGGATAGCTCTTAGGGCTTATATTCCCAACCTTTAGAAGGTAATTTCTCAAATTCTCTAGGGTTCCATAGAGTTTAATTGGGGGTTTAAACTGAAATTTCATGCATGTGATAGATTAGGTGAAATCTTAGCTTTTCATGTATGTTTTGAAATGGGTATAGTTGAAATTGTTAGTTGATCCTCATGATTCTTACACTTTGAGGTTATGGGTTTGTAGAAATATGATTTTGGGTTAAGGAAAACGAATTTTTATGGACATGCATGTGGGATTTGAAGTGGTAGTTGCTGGAATTTTAGATTGAGCATGAGGTTTGGTGATTCCATGTTGGTTTCTTACAATTGATGATGGAATTGTTGTTATATGTGGATTTATATGGCTTGTATGTTTTGTGTGTGATAGATTACATTGATGTTTGACTTGATTTGGTACTGCATGTGTTGGATTTAGGAGGATTGTTGGCTAATGGTTGATGGGTTTTAAGTTTCTAGAGGAAAATGCAACATGTCTCTGCTTCCTATAGTGGACAGAAAGTTGCACGAAATTCTGGGAGTTTTCTAAAATAGGAATGAGGAAATGGTTTTCTCTAGGGTAATCTATCATATGTCTAGGTTATGTATATGAAATTTCATAGAAAAATATTGAGTTTTGATAATTATTTGTTATTTTACAAGAAAACTGTACAAATCTGTCAATTTGACAGATTCTGTGTATGTCAGTTAGAAATTTCATAATAAATCCAATACTTGGAATTTGAGTGATTGGAATATGTTTCTGGAACCCTAGGATGCATATATTATTTATGGAATTAACCCCATGCAATTTTAGTAAATAAGGAATTGTGGGTACTGACTTAAAGTTACCTTCAAAACTGTGCTGGCAGATTTGAGTCTTCTGTCTTGGTTGAATTTTATAATTTTTTATAAAACTCAAATAGAGCTGTAATTTTTAAGTAATGTACTAGACATATAATAGAACAAATAAATGAAATATCAAGGAAATTGGATAGTGAATGGATAGTTAAATTTACTGTTCAAATGGACTGCCCTGTAGTGGGACAGAACCTTTATTTCCTGAAAGAATGAGACTTTGACGAATTTATTCTTGCAATTGAATGATTTATTTGAGTTGATGTTTTATGTGCAGGACCAATTGCATGTTTATTGTATAGGTGAATTTTACCATGCATTGATTTCCACTGTTTGGTATTATAAAAAAAGTTATGAACCATGTAACTACGGTTTCTGCATTAGTGCCTTAGAAACAATGTGTGATTGCTTGAAGTATGTTTTATTTGGTATTATAGTTATGAGGTTGGTTAGCCTTGTATGCCTTCAACATGTTGTTTGGGGTTTAGTAAGGGCTTAGTAAAAATTTGTTAAGTTAAATTAAGCGAATTATGGTCATAAGTGTTGATTGGCCTATTATGAGTTAAGGTTGGCATCAAGTTGAAACTAAGATTAAATTAAAGTTAACTTAACTCCTATACTTGATTTAGGATAATCAAGGGAGGATAGGTGAAGCGATCTGCTTGAGACTCTTGGAATCCAGCTTTTGGATTGAGGTAAGGGAATGTGCCATGAAAATTTAATAGTCTATGTTTTAAGAATATATCTATATATGTTTTATCAATGCTTTCAGTAAACTCAGTTTGATACTTGTTTATAAAGAAAGTGTGGATTGATTTAGAAACAATTTTGAGTTAGTACAGTTAAGACAGATTTTAGAAGCAAGTTGTGGATATGCTATGAATTTTGGCTTAGTAAGGCAAGAGAGAGATTGAAAAATAAATAAGCATGATATGTTTTATGAACACTTAAAATAGTTTTAAGTGTGATGCCCTATAAACTGACAACCCAAGGCCACGAGGGGATTGTATGCCCTAAAGACATGGCAGCAGGCCACGAGGGGTTTTATTCCCTGTAGATCGGCAACAACTAAGGCCATGAGGGGTTGTATTCCCTGAAGATATAGCAACCCAGGCCACGAAGGGATCTTCGGATCTTTGTAGACTGGCAACCTAGGCCACGGGGGGATAGTTTTCTTATAGACATGGCACCAGTCACGAGGGGTAAAGTCTTAAAGATAAAGTACAGTTACATATTCCATATAGTTTTTGCTATATTATGCAATGATATGAGATAAGTTTTCTCTTCAGAACAGTTTAAGGGAACATGTTTTATTTACATATAAAAGAATCATGCTATATGTTCAGATTTCAATAGTTATATTATGCCTTACAAGTTATCAAATATTATGTTCATCAGTATGAAACATATATGTTCAAGAAACTCATGAAATCATTTTAGTATGAATTGTTTATATGCAAGTCATATCCACAAAGATTATTCTATTTATCATGTATTCATGCATACTGTTAAATCTTCATGTCACGCCTCCCTTACTGAGCAAAGTAGGTTGCTCAGATTGCAGGAACATCCTATAGTGCATATAAGAGTCTCAGCAAGGAAGAGCAATTTTGTTGTATCTAGAATTAGTCTTAGACGTTTTGAGTTGTTATGTATATAAAGCAGAAGTGATGTATATGTTTAAATAATCTTCCGCTGTATTAGAGTTATTATGTCCACATACTGATGTATTTCGTATGAGCAGTTATAGATGCTTTGACTACTATCACTTCCTTTAGGTGGACTAGTATATTCAGTTTTTTTGCAAATGAGTACGTTATTATATTATGAGAGTTCCCAACCCAAGGAGAAGTTAAAGAATCAGGACGAGAGAAAAAAAAGAAAAACATTTTATACTCCTTTTAGTTGGTTCGTGTTAATATCAGGCATAGGCTTGGTATTAACATGCCGGTCCGACTCCGAATCATATTACGGATTTGGGTCGTGACACTTTATGTCTTTCATCTTTCACATAAAACACTTGCGAAGCTTGAGATGCTAAGATAAACGGTTCATCAATCACTTGCTTCCCAACACGTATCAAGTGTGAAAAATTCACAAGGGGAAAACCATACTCATCTATCTTGTATCCCCTATCAGTATTAACATTGGCCAAATTACATTTGAATAATACGTATCTCAAATTGTCAAAATAATTCAACTCAATAATATCAGTTAAAACACCATAGTAAGTAGTGTCTTCTTCGGTGACAACACTAACTCCACTATTTTGAGTTTTCCTATTTTCCTCAGAATCTTTAGTACGAAACTTAAAACCATTTGTAACATAACGCTTCAACCGTTTAGCTTCACTATTTGGGCCTCAAGCAAGACATTTAATTTTATCAATAAGCTTCTCCTTCTCAACATCAGTCATCGCCACTACCTGATATATCATATATGAAAGTATTATAAATGCTGTAACAGTTAAACTCATATTCTTAAGAGGTTATGATTACTAATTATTTTGTGTATATACTTACATATTCTTGAAACCAGTCACAGAACTTTTCCATGTGAATCTTATGAGCATTTCCACGTGGGCGAATTTGGTTCTTTATTTGGTCTTGGTGTATTCTGTATAGGCCAATGTGTTAGCATTGAGGGCATTACTGTGAATTAACATATAGTGATCCTAATTGACATTATTACTTACTTGTGAAATGGGATAATTTCATCACATTCGAACAAAACATAATGATGGGCTTGTATCCATGATTTTTGATCTAGTGCAATACTCGCCACTACACCTGTAGAGTCCTCAATATTTCTGATGGGTCAATTGAATATGGTTTCAACAGATTCCAAATATCTTGAACAGAATGTTAAAAACTCCTCTCCTAAGTACCTTTCTACAATAAAGCCTTTTGGACAAGCCTTATTACGAACGTACGACTTAAGTCATGACAAGTACCTATTCGGAAAAAGATCAACAATGAAACTTTGAATTTTAACAAAACAAATGGACTAAATTTAAAATGCCTTACCTCTCTATGGGATACATCCATCGATAATGAATTGGACTTGCAATCTTAGCTTTAGTAGACAAATGCATGACTAAATATACCATAATAGTAAAAAAGGAAGGAGGAAACATCCTTTCCAATTGGCACAACGTCATTACAATTTGAGTCTCAAGACGCTCAAGATCTTCCACATTTAGGACTTTGGAACATATTTCCTTAAAGTAACATGATAAATCAATTAAAGTTGAACTAACTTTCTTTGGCAAATTTCCACGTATTGCTATTGGAAAAAGTTGTTGTATCAGGATATGAGTGTCATGACTCTTCAAACCTACAATCTTTCATTGCTTACGTTGGATACAATGTGAGACATTTGAAGCATAGCCATCAGGCACTTTTACCCGCTTTAAGACTTTTAAGAAACTATCTTTTTCTTTTGGAGCCATTGAAAAACAAGCTGACGGCAAATATGCCTTATTGTTCCTAGTGTCTTGTGGGTGAAGCTCACGTCTTATTCTCATTTCTTGTAAGTCAAGACGCGCCTTCAAGTTATCCTTCGTCTTTTTCAAGTTCAACAATGTGCCAATTATATTATCAGCCACATTTTTTTCGACATGCATCATATCAAGATTGTGACGCAACATATGATTCTCCCAATAAGGCAATGTAAAAAATATACTCCTCTTCTTCCGTGTATTTAGGTCTTCTTCATTTTCTTTCCCTTTCTTTCTTTTCATTGTCTTTTTTGTATGTTTCTTCCCAAAACAAAAGTTAAAACCTTCTGTTTGCATAATGACGTCTTTGCCTGATGGTATAGTAGGAGCTAATTCCATTTCTTGGGTACCATCAAATGAGATTCTATCTTTACGAAATCTATGATCCTTGTCCAAGAATCGCCTATGACCCATAAAACAATATTTTCCTCCATTCGTTAACAAGGACAAGCAAAAACACCTTTGGTATTCCAACCTAACAAATCACCATATGCAAGAAAATCATTTATGGTCCACATTAATGTTGCATGCATCTGAAAGGTCATTTTAGTGGAAACATCATACGTTTTTACGCCAACTTCCCATAATTCCTTTAATTCTTCTATTAAGGGTTGTACATAAACATCTATATCATTTGAAGGCGACCTTGGACCAGGAATGACCAATGATAGCATGAATGACGACCTTTTCATGCACATCCAAGGAGGTAAGTTATACGGTATCAAAATAACCGGCCATGTACTATGACTAATACTCATATTCCCGTATGGATTGAATCCATCAGGTGCTAATCCAAGTCTAACATTGCGAGGGTTAGATGAGAATCCTACATATCGAGAGTCAAAACTTTTCCAAGCTAAAGAGTCAGCAGGATGCCTCATTAACCCGTCATTTGTACGACCCTCAGCATGCCATTTCATAACAGTGGCTATTTTAGATGACATATACAATCTTTGCAACCTTGGCTTTAAAGGAAACCACCGTAAAATCTTTGCAGCTTTCTTCTTTCTCTTCTTGGAAGAAGCATTTGTATCATCCTGAACATCATCATCCTCATTTGTATCATCTTGATCATCATCATCATTCACTACTGCCCAACGTGAAGTGCCACACACTGAACATGTTTCATCATTTGCATTATGCTTCCAGAATAACATACAATCATTCAGACACGCATGAATATTCTCATATCCCAAGCCCAATTCCTTAATGATATTCTTTGCCTCATAAGTGCCTTTTGGCAATTTAGCATCTATAGGAAGCAAATCTTGCAAAAGTGGGAGCAACATGTCAAATGACTTGTTGGTCCAACGACTAATACACTTCAAGTGATACAAATGCACTAAGGCTGACAGTTTGCTAAAATTCTTGCATCCTTCATATAAAGGTTGTTCGGCATCTTTAAGCAAGCTGTAAAACCGTTGTGCATCTTCATTGGGACTTTGTGTAAATTGTTGCTCACTTGGGCCTTCTTCTAGTGATTCTAACACTATGTCATGCATGGGGAATATGTCATGCAACATGGCACGAATATCACCATAGTTGTTAGAGTTTTCTTGGACATGACAATCACTAGTTCCACTAGAATTCGTTGCAGTCACTACTTCAACATGAAAAATCCAAGTCTCATAACCCTTACTAATTCCATACAATTGTAGGTGATCATGTACAACATCCAAAGTGAACATCGTTAAGTTCACACATTTTATACACGGACATAAGATCTTCCCAAATTAATTCGCTTTTTGAGATGCGAATTTCAAAAATTCCTTAACCCCTTCAAAATATTCTCTAGATATCCTACTCTTTTTCATCCAACTCTTATCCATTACTATATAATCCACTACATAGAATACCTACAATGCAATTTTATGAATTTGCAAACAAAAGGTTAGGTCTTGTTTCAATTATTTAGTTTTAATTTATCGCAAGTCTAACATAATTGAGTATTCAGTTTTAAGAAAAAGAAAAGAGACAGTATGGGGTGGGAACACACTTCAAGTGAATGTAGAGATTAGGATTTAAAAAAAAAAGACACCTTGGCTTATGTGGAAGCAATGAAACAATGGATAGGTTGTCAGAGTATCCTTCTAACAACTAATATAAGCCTATTTGAACTAAATAATAGTGTCAACCCAATGGTATCCATATATGATCTAACCAAAAACAAACCTATCAAAAAAGTCTGTCTACACTAGCGAAGATAAAACTATGTGGTTTCTAATTTGTACAATAAAAAATTGATAAGTGACAATTTCTTTTAAATAATTTCAAGTTATTAATAATAACCAAGCTAATTATAATACCCAAAAAAATATCAATAAAATCATTTACAATTCAAGTCCCCAAGAGACAATAATCAAACACGTATATAAAATATAAGCAAAACAAACAACACTCCCAGTATCAACTAAACCACCTTATAACACCATGCAAGCCATCCGCTTGCTCCAACTCAACCACCACCACACGAACCAAACATCATCAATTTTATTATAGATATACAAGTATTTAAGCGTCAGTCACTTACTGTATTGAGGCCGAGTGCACATTGCTTTGAAGGAATTCAAAAGTCTACCAACTGGTGGGGATCGCGCGACAAGTGCTTCATATGAGCAGAAATTTATATGAGATAAAATGACTACAGTTTATGGTCCACAAGCAGAGATTTTCTTAACACATAGAGAACCTAAATGAACAAGTCATTCATAATCAATTGAAATGCTAATAGTATCTCCCAATACAAGATCTAAGCCAAATTTAACAGCTCTTACGAGATATTTAAACTATTGCAAAATTGACGCATTTATTTATTTTTATGAATCAAAGAATATTATTGAAAGCAAAGAAGAAAAAAAACATAGCAAAGAACCCTTTATTTTTTTATATAAGTAAAATATATGTTTACACAATACATAGCAAAGATCCTTAGACTCTATACACCAGTAGAGCAATCCTATATACCATATGATTCCTAACCTCAAAATCCCATGTCAAGCCCCTGGAAGACATTCACAAAGAAAAAAAAGAATAACACATAACAGTGCACAACCCTTATAAAAAGACTTAATTTAACATAGGAAAATTAATAAATTTTATCCCAATTCCCACTTCACTGATAAGTACTAAGAAAACACAAAAGTAGGAAAAAGAAGATAATGATAACATCATTATGAATCGGAGATTGGGAGCAGAACAAAAAAAATCCCCAAAAACCGTACCTTTCACCATCTGAATCGGATAGGAACAAAAAAAAATTAAATAAAATCCAATAGTTTTCCATCAAAATTGATGGGGCTGAGAGTATAGATAGAGAGAGACCCAGGGGGGGGGGGGGGGGCTAGGAGTATAGATAAATCAGAGACAACACACATGCCACAAATAAAAATTGAAAAATAAATAAATAAATAAAAAAGAGAGAGATCTAGAGACGAACCTGAGGCGGCTAAAGGAATAAACCCACAATAGAGACACCGTTTCGGCGGAGAGTATATGAGAAAATAAAAATATAGATGGGTGAGGATGAGAGAGGCAACAGATAATGATAAGGTTTAGAGAAAGAGGGTTTGTTGAATGGAAATTTTAGAGGGAGGCTGGAACGGAGTAGGAGGGAAAAGGAAAAGTTTTCCTAAAATTTTCCCGGGCAAAAAGCGTGTGGTTTGGTGGGGGGTTATTATGACATTTTAACGTTAAGCTATTATGGCAAGTTTTAAACCATCACAACAATTTATTACTATTGTGGCAGTCAAGGTCAAATCATACGAAATTATTGTGGCAATTTAGATTCGCCACAATATAATACCTATTGTGGGGATTTTGTGGACCCCCACAAAAAAGACCGCCATTACTTTTAAGTTTTTTTTGTAGTATATTATAAATGAGAAAAGAATAAGTTTAAGCTTGTTCGATGAGAAAATGTACTAAGTTTGAACGTGTAATCTAGTTTGGTGATTAGCTCAAACTTGATCGGTTCGTGCTTGAAATAAAATTAAATAAACAAATCTTGACTTTTAATACTTGACTTGATTTAGCTCATTTACAGCCTCCAATTGTCATTCAACCATTAGACATGTGTTCATTTTCAGAAATTTCTTTAATTCTTGCCAAGTGTCATGCGGTAATTTGTAAGAATTAAATTATAATTAATATAAACATTCATGTTTGTAGAATGGACTCCTTGGAATCCTCCTTTTGTAATTAGTCTGGCTTTTAAAAAATCTGTTGTTTTGGAGAAAGTTTGAGTGATCTGGTAAGGAAGGTTTTTGATCCAAAAATCATATTAATTAAGACAATTAAAGTCTTGAAAACCAAAATGGATTTAAGTTCCATGATGGGCCACCTTTGTTGGCCTAGGGAGTTTGATGGAAAACATGAATCACATATAGGAGTGCTATAATTTAAATCGATTAGTCAAGTTACATTTAGAGTTAGCTCTTCATAATCGCTAATATAATCATATTCGACCTAATAAGCATAAAATATGTGAATCAACACATATCCGCCTAACATATCCAATCCAATCCATATAATTAAGTGTATCAATCCACATAATCCAAGTATTAAATTACAATTCATGAGTGAACTTTCCAACTTCTTAAACAAATAGATTTATGGAGGAAGTGCTCAAGTTGGCATGATGAAACCCTTGTTAATTTCTTCACTTTATCATCTATGAACATTAATTCAACTCGTCCACATTTTGCGGACTAGATCGTAATTGGGCTATGCACAATTAACAAGGAGGGCTTACATGTGAAGAACTTTTCTTGGGGTTATTTTGTGTGTGTTTTCTGGCTTCACTGAACTTATTCAACCCTTTTCTAGGCAATGAAGGCGATTAAGATTTATGGGCTATAAAATGGAAGATAACTCACCCTCATAATTAATTACTCTAACTGCCCTCCTTGATAGATGGGATGAGATCCCAGGCCTATTGTATAATGAGAAGAGAATGTAGTAATAATAAGTTAATACACATTATACAAACAAATGCTAGCTTTTGCAACACTTGCGTTAGAAAAGAGAGGACAGAGAGAATTTGTCTACTACCACTTTTTTCTTTACAAGATTAAATCATAAAATATGCGATATATTAATTAGATCAAAATATTCATCTCAAACTTATTTACATATACACTTAACACACATCACGCACAAAATCTTACACATACTTCTTTCCATCTCACACACATGACACATTACATCAAATTAGAAGGGTACAATCATCCAGACTTATTTCAAACTTCCACGAAAACATTACAGATCAAGTAAACAAATTTATACAATGATGTGGCCTTGGGATGCCCCATATGAAATCTTAACTAATATAGTAATTCTTAAGGTTTCTTTATTTGGCAACACCGGCCTGAAAGGCATAGAAACCATGCACTTTAGCTTGCTAGACACTCGGAAAGAGAACAGCTAATCAATAAAATTTTACCTTTAAGTTTTGAGTTAAATTCTTGCATAACTCATCGCAGGATCCTGGCCCGGAAGAGCCAATAGCATAATAAGTCTGAGCGGCAGTTAGACCAAGTCCTAATAACACGCCACAGAAAGCAAGAATCGTCCAGGGACTGCTGAAATGGTCGTGAAAGAATTGAGCCATCCAAGTCGTACATTTGGTGTCGTAGAATTTCTGAATCTTGACCTTGACATCCTTATACGTTTCGGGGTTAGGCACCAAGTCGGTGCCAATCTCATTGAAGAGATTAGCCACTTCTTCATCGCTGCCAAGGAAGTTGTGGAGTACTCGTGCTTTTCTGAGCTTCTTAACATCGTTTGGTTCATCGATCAGTGAATCGAGGAAGGCTATGTAAGAGGTGACCCCAAAGTCATTTTTGAAATCAAGACACATTTCATAGGCTATCAAGTTCAAGAACTTAGGCCTAGTTGAGTCATCCACAATAATGGGAGGAAGGTAAAGGTATCCGAGAAAAACATACTGTATAGTAAAAGATATGTTACTCAAGCAACTATTACTACTACGTCTCAAATGGATACCTGCTGCTTTAAGCTCCTGCACATTGCGATAGGATTGCCAATCTTGGTCCGTGTTTTTGTTTGGGATGATATTAAAATTTGGTTTTGGTTTACCCAAGATACATGTCCTAAGACGGTCGAGAAGATGGACTGGATCTTCCTCCATTGATATTGAATGAAGGCTTTCTCCTTTCTTGTCTTTTGCTTTCTGCTTTGATCGTTGATTGTCTGGTACCATATCGTGACTTGCAATGTAAGTTTCAATAGACTCCTTCAACTCATTCCCCATCTTACTCAAGCTCATCAACGATTTGAGGAGACGATAGGGAAGTTGATTCTCCAGTAAAAACAAATCCTGTTGTGCAAAGGCAACACTGTCAGTTTTTATATTCAACTCATTGAACTTATTCTTAGTAGCACAGTATATGTATTGTAGTATTGCACAGCCGTCCACGAACAACAGCCAAGCGAGCGTCTCATCATCATATTTCTTGGTCACCTCCTCCTCGAAGCAGTTCCTCAGATCATTGATGTTCTCCTCAATCTTCTTGTATAAATCCTTTATATCCTTGCCGCTACCTTTGACGAACTCTGATGTCAACACGAGCTTGTACTTCTCTCCTAGCTTGTATTTTTCCTTACCATGATGGATAGGACCGAGTGATGCCACTCTTGGCTCATAGTACTTCTCGAAATCCTTCTGATCTCGCAGCAAGAATATAACCTTTTGTATCTTTGGTGTTGTAGATTGCTTCTTCGCATTTTCTTCAGCCTCCTTTACCATATTAAACTTTGCCTCCAGGGTAGAAGATTGGATTGAAATACTCTGCGTCTGGGCCTCCTTAGTGGTGCCACTGCTTGTTTCACCGGCCATAGCTAGTTTGCACCAAGAAAGGCAATAGAATTTTTCAACTTCGCTGTCCCAGTATTTACAGTAATTTATAGTACGTGGAAACTTTAGCGTGAGAAATTTAGGATTTCTGCTTTAGATTATTGCAATATCTAACTAGGGGACTAAATATAAACACTGTTGTAAAGCTGGTATATTTTATGACATGATAAGCATGGCAAGGTTGGAATGTAAGCTACAAGATATGTGGAAAAAATATATAAGAAATTGAAAGTTGTTTATGGATTTTATTACATGGTGCACTTTTTTGAATTTACTATTAATAATGACTAGCTTTGCTTTTATGTCCTTATCCGTCGAACAAGAAGTAGTTTCAGGGAAGTCTTTGCTTTTATCTACTAATTGCCGGGATCATCTTTTCCTAGGAAAAAGTAATGTTCAATGACACAGTAAAAAAGGCTGGTTCCTTCAAACTTTATTTACATGACAAGCTTCGTTAGTATGATGCATTTTGTTTATGCTTTATCTTTACACCAAGCAAGGTATCAAAAGCGCATAAATACATGCTTTTCTCATATGATTTATCCTATGGTCAAATATATCACTCATTTTTAAATCCACAAAATTGCGCGGGCACAGTGATTTGAGTTGATGAAATTTTATAATATACAAATAAATATATATATTTTTTCCTCAATTAAGTCATATATGTGTAATTATCGTTTAAATTCTATTTATGACAACTATTATGTTTAAAACATTTTAAATCAAGATTTTTTTTTCCTTAAAATAAATTGAATATTACATATTAGAGTAAAATAATAGTTTTAGAAAACATGAAATGTATACAAATCATTTAATTTCAAATAAATTAAATAATGTTTAGCAAAAATAAATAAATTAAATAATAAATGTCACTTTTGTATGCCTAAACATATGTAATGGAATATACAAGAAATATATTAATAACAATGCTAGAAGAAAATTTTTATTTTGCTTATGGAAAATGAAATACATGTCCCGAACTATGAGCCATAAAAAGCAAGAATCTTTCTTCTTATACAAAAAGATGAAAAAAAAATGGATTCCTATATCTCTAACTCTCTAAATACAAAATGAAAATGAGTGTTTTTGAAAAGAAAAAAAATATATTAATATATTTTTTGAAACATATGCTTGAAATACTCTTAAATTAATGAAATATACAGGGAAAAATGCATTAATGATTTTGGCCGTTGTTTTTTTTATTAAAACAAAAACATTTTTAAAGTTTAAGTGCCAAATATGACTCGACAAAAGTTATTTCTAAAACTGAACTCTTTTGAAGAGACGTGATTCAAGCCATTATCATTTCTTGAAGAAATGAGATTCAAAAGGACCTTGTTGATCTGCATATGTTGATGTGGCGATTTTTAAAAACTTTTTTCCATATGTATCGTGTCTCTTCAAGAGATGAGATTCGTTTAACATATATATTTGTCGCGCTCCCTCTCACTTCACTTTCGCTAATTATATCTCTCTCCTTCAACCCTCCCTCTCTTCAAGAGAGGGATTGTTAGGTCCATATTTTTAGATATGTTAAATTGTCAATCCATGTAAAAAATGTAAGTATTTGAGTTCTAAGTTCATACATTGAAAATATCAAATTAAAGATTCAAGAGAAACTCAAAAATTGAAGAAGAAAAAAAAATAGAATTACAGATGTAGGCACAACTGCAAGCGACCAATCGTGTTTAAGTGAAATACTACTACAAATGATCAATCGCAAGATGAGAATGTTGTTTCCTATATAAGTCCCAAATTAGGTCGAAATGATCACAACTTCGTGTGTTTTTCATCTAGATCACAAAAGACAACCTAATAAAGAACACTTTCTTAAGTTAGGGCACGTGAAATTACGGTTTAAATTGTGTTCTGTACAACTAGGATTGCTATAACCAAACCTAACTCTAAACCTTCTATCAAGAGTTGATGAATTGAAGGAGCTGCAACATCAAGAATCTCAAATCAAGGATTTCGTGAATCTTAAAGGGTGAGAGTAGATAGCACTTGAAAGTTTAGCCAAGGTTGAAGCTGCACGGGTTCGTGTGAGTAAGTCTCTACAAGGTAGCATCTAGATTAGGGCTAATCTATTTGTAAGACTTCTATTCATAGTGGATTTGTTCCATTAAGGTGATTGCATCAAACCTGCGAAGAGTTTTTTCCTGCCGGGTTTCTTTAATTAACTAAATAACTATATTCTTTAATTTTCTATATTATTGTTTTTTTTTATTTGTTTATCTCTAAATTTATTGTATAATTAGTTAATTAATTTAACTTGAATTGATCTTACTTAAAATCAATTAAGTCGAGGTCTAAATTTTCTAACACCTTATTTGATAAAAGCATTAATCAAGCTTAAACATTTAGTCTGTGTTTGGATCCTCTACTTAAAAGTGATTTCACGGATTTTTATGCATAGAATGCATTCTACAAAAAATCTGAGGTGTTTGGTTGGGATTTTGAAAAATGTAAAATGCATTCTAGGCAGAATGCATTTTGCAAATTCTCATTTCTAGAGCAGAAGTCAGAATCCAAAATATTTTGGATTCTGATTCTAGCTTCTACTTTTAATTTTTGCTAAAGTAAATGGGACCCACTTATAACAGTTTATTACTCGAACAACTCTTTTTTCCCTCGCTTAATTTTTCTCTTTCTTTCTTTTATTTTCCTTCCCTCTCTTTTGTTCCCTACTTTTTCTCTTTTGTTGATGTGTTCCCTATTTTTTCTCTTTCTTTATTTTATTTTTGAAAAAGTATTCTCATTTTCTCATTTTGTATCAAAGAATCAGAGAGATGTGCACAAATCATAACCAACTCATTTCTCTATATTTTTTTATTACATTGTTCAAATTTTATAAAAATGTATGCAGGGAGATGTGCACTGTGATGCCCCGCATCACTTAATGGTTTAATTAATTATATTGGTTCGAAACTAATAAAGGATTATAAGTTTAATAAATTTATGTGGTAAGCAAATTTAATTTAGGTTATCACTATACTACATTATTATGTACACATTAGTAATGAAAATGGATATAGTTTAATTATAACTAAATTATAATAAGGCATCAAGGTAGTTACTAGATTACAAGAGGGGTAAAATGGTTATTTCATACCTAGTTTTGAAGTCCAATAGAAACTAACCATTTGGAAAAGTTTTACACTTACCCTCCCGTTGCATATTGACACATGGCAAGCACTAATAACACATCCCCTCTCTTATATTGACCGGCCATGTATTGCACTCACTTCATTTTATTTATTTTCAAGAAGAAAGAAAGGGAAAGAAAGAGAGAGAAACTCTCCTTCTGCTGGCCGAAATTCCTTGGAGGAAAAACCTCCATAGTTGCTCTCCTTCAAGCTTCCCTCCATCAAAAAAAGGATAAGCTCTTGTTAGGGCTTATATTCCCAAAACTTAGAAGGTAAATTCCTCAAATTCTCTAGGGTTCCCTGGAGTTTAATTTGGGGTTTCAACTGAAATTTCATGCATGTGATAGATTAGGTGAAATCTTAGCTTTTCATGTATGTTTTGAAATGGGTATAGTTAAAATTGTTGATTGATCTTCATGATTTCTACACTTTGAGGTTATGGGTTTGTAGAAATAGGATTTTGGGTTAGGGAAAATGAATTTTTATGGACATGCATGTGGGATTTGAAGTGGTAGTTGCTGGAAATTTATTGCTCTGTCAAGTCTGCATGAACAGTAAAATTTCGTGGAAATTCTGGAATTTCTGAGAAGAGCAATTAGAAAACGGTTTTCTCTAGGGTAATATATCATATGTCTAGTTTATGTATATGAAATTTCATAGAAAAATATTGAGTTTTGATAATTATTTGTTATTTTACAAGAAAACTGTACAAATCTGTCCATTTGACAGATTCTGTGTTTGTTGCTTTGAAATTGCTTAATAAATCAAATATTTGGAATTTGAGTGATTGGAGTATGTTTTTGGAACCCTAGGATGTATATGTTATTTATGGAATTAACCCCATACAATGTTAGTAAATAAAGAATTGTGGGTACTGATCTAAAGTTGTCTTCAAAACTGTGCTGACAGATTTGAGTCTTCTGCCTTTGTTGAATTTTATAATTTTTTATAAAGGTTAAATAGAGCTGAAATTTTTAAGTAAAGTACTAGACATATAATAGAACAAGTAAATGAAATATCAAGGAAATTTGATAGTGAATGGATAGTTAAATTCACTGTTCAAATGGTCTGCCCTGTAGTGGGACAGAACCTTTATTTCCTGAAAGAGTGAGACTTTGAAGAATTTATTCTTGCAATTGGACAAGTGAATTGAGCTGAAATTTGGTATGCATGATAAATAATGTGTTTACTAAATGGGTGAATTTTTTATATGTCCTAATTATACCATTTAGTATAGAAAAGAAATATTTTGAGTCCTGCAATACGGTTTCTGTTTTAGGCAGTAAAGAGAACTAGTTCTGATGTTTTGCCACTATTGCTTCGTTTGCTTGTTTGGTTGCCTTTGGGTTGCGATATAAAGACTCCTAGGAACCTAAATAGGGTAAGGATGTGAGAAGGATTAGAAAACCTATAGAATTGATAGTTAAGGGAAGCCATGAGTGCTTTTGTGAGTTAGAATGTCTGCTAATCATTGGATTTTAATATCCTTTGGTCTAGGGACTGAACAAGGAAAGTAGAGCTCCACTGCAAGCTTTGAGACTGCTGTGCTGTTGCTGGACTGAGGTAAGGGAATGTGCCATGAAAATTTAATAGTCCATGTTTTAAGAATATATCTATATATGTTTTATCAATGCTTTCAGTAAACTCAGTTTGATATTTGTTTATAGAGAAAATGTGCATTGATTTAGAAACTGTTTTGAGTTAGTACAGTTAAGACAGATTTTAGAAATAAGTTGTGGATATGCTATGATTTTGGCTTAGTAAGGCAAGAGAGAGATTGAAAAATAAACAAGCATGATATGTTTTAAGAACACCAAAAACAGTTTTGAGTGTGATGCCCTGTAAACTGACAACCCAAGGCCACGAGGGGATCGTATGCCCTAAAGACATGGCAGCAGGCCTCGAGGGGTTTTATTCCCTGTAGACCGGCAACAAGTAAGGCCACGAGGGGTTGTATTCCCTGAAGATATGGCAACCCAGGCCACGAGGGGATCTTCGGATCTTTGTAGACTGGTAAGAAGGCCATGAGGGGTTTCATACCCTGTAGACATGGCACAAGTAAGGTCACGAGGGACATAGTCTTAAAGATAAAGTACAGTTACATGTTCCATATAGTTTTTGCTATATTATGCAAGAGTATGAGATAAGTTTTCTCTTCAGAACAGTTTAAGGGAACATGTTTAGTTTACATATAAAGGAATCATGCTATATGTTCAAATTTCAATAGTTATATTATGCCTTACAAGTTATCAGATGTTATGTTCATCAGTATGAAACATATATATTTAAGAAACTCATGAAATCATTTTAGCATGAACTGTTTATACGCAAGTCATATCCACAAAGATTATTCTGTTTATCATGCATTTATGCATACTGTTAAATCTTCATGTCACAATTCCCTTCCTGAGCAAAGTGGGCTGCTCAGATTGCAGGAACATCCTATGGTGCAGCCAAGAGTCTCAGCATGGAGGAGCAAGTATGTTGGTATCTAGAGCTAGTCTTAGATGTTTGAGTTTTCGTGTATATAAAGCAGAAGTAATGTATAGGTTTAAATACTCTTCCGCTGTATTAGAGTTATTATGTTCACATACTGATGTATTTTGTATAAACAGTTATAAATGCTCTGATTACTATCACTTCCTTTAGGTGGACTAGTATATTCAATTATTTTGCAAAGGAGTATGTTATTATATTATGGGAGTTCCCAACTCAAGAAGAAGTTAAAGAATCAGGATGAGAGAAGAGAGAAAGAAGAAAAATTTTTTATACTCCTTTTAGTTGGTCCGTGTTAATATCAGGCACAGGCTTGGTATTAGCATGCCAGTCCGATTCCGAATCATATTAAGGATTTGGGTCGTGATATGCACAAATCATGACCTATTTTTTTTATTAGTAGACATTAATTTAAATCACAATGTAATATTTTATTTCTTTATTACATTGTTAATTTTGTATTGGTAGTAAATGTATTTTTATCCTTATATTGAGATATTTAAAAAAAAATATATGTTAATTACATAATGTATAATTGTATACTAATAATATATTATTTAATAGGAAGAATGCATTCTTTAAAATATCAACCAAACACAATTCCTTTAAGCATAATCACTTCTTATAAATAATTTCAATATTTTACCAAACGCACTATTTTCAGCAAAATGCATTCTAGAGAATACATTCTCGAAAATGCATTCTAGCAGGAATGTATTCTCTAGAATGCATTCCCAAAATAGAGGATCCAAAAATAGGCTTAATTTAGTTTGGTGATGAATTTGAGCTCGACTCGTATTTGACATAAAATTAAATAAACAATCTTAAACTTTTAATATTTGACTCAACTCTGCTCATTTATATTACAGCCTTCTATTGTCATTCATCCACTAGACACCGTGTTTATTTTCAAAAACTTCCTTTATTCTTCCAAGTGCCATGTGGTAATTTGTAAGAATTAAACTATAGTATAAACATGTTCATAGGCTACCATGTTTATGGATTGGAAATCGTGGAATCTTCCTTCTGTTAGTCCGGCTTTTATAAAATCTATGGTTTTGAGAAAGTGTGACTGATATGGTTCGAAAGGTTGTTGATCCACAAATTCACATTAATTAATTAAGACCATTAAAGTCTTGTAAACCAAAATTGATTTAAATGTCCTGATGGGCCGCTTTTGTTGGCCTAGTTGGGCTTTTTGGGTTTCTTGAGAAAAATGTTAAGTCACATTTAGGTGAAATATAACCCAAAATGACTTAGTCAACTTACACTTAGTGCTCATCACTAAATATAGTCCAATTTGATTTAATAAACATTTGATATGGAACTCAAAACATGCTCGCATAACATACTTATTCAATCAAATCACCATAATCCAAGTATTACATTATAATTCATGAATTATCCAACTTCTTAATCAAATAGATCTTCTCTAGGAAGTGCCCAAGTTTGCATGATGAAACCCTAGATAATTTCTCCACCCTTTATCATCTATGAACCTTAGGATCTGTTTGGATGGTAGAAAAGAAAAGTGGGAAGATAGAAAATGTTAGGAGGATATAAACGTGGAAGGATAGAAAATATTTGTGTTTTCTATCATGTGTGTTGAGTTGAGAGGATGGAAAAAACGAAAAATAGAAATGATTTGTGTTTTCTTTTGTTTGGTTGAGAAGAAAAATAAAAAGATGGAAAAGGTAATTTATATGAATGAACTATTGTATATGCTCCTATCTCTACTATAATGTAAAACCGAAGCCTTTTTTATTTTTGATTAACCTTATAATATTGTGCTATATAATCTTTTAAGATCTTACAATTTTACGTCTCATTATTTTAATATATATTTTCTAATTGCATTTATATTTTGTTCTAGAATTAGATCTTCCTTTAGAATTTTGACACATCATATATTCTTTAATAAAAAGAATATATTGTTCCATATATATAAATACAATAATAATAAATATCTAATATTAGAATATATTATATATATAAACACAATAAAAATACATGTCATTTAATAATTATCATAATTATCAATTAGAGAGAAAAAAAACTCTATTATGCTAAGCTTTCCCGTGAGGGGGGCAAAAAAGTCTTTTGACTATAAGCCGCCCACCCCAAGATTTTCTCTCTTGTTATTTGCCCAATTTGGGTTAAAATAAAAAAATAAAAAATTGTGGGCGCGTCGGCCCAGAGAAAAAATCTCAGGCTCCACGAGTTTTCCTTTCCAATTTTTTTACTAACCAAAGAGTGGAAAACTTGTTCAGTTTTTCTTCCTTTTTTCTCTTCTCTCCTCTTTTCTTCCCTCTTTTAATTTTCACCCAAATAATCACACCTTTAATTAAGTTCATCTACACCTTCAGGACTCGATCCTTGTGTTGTACACAACTAGAAAGTGCTTCCATGCAAGTTAGGATTTTATGATTATTTCCATTTCACACACATTACCTCAAATTAGAACGTCCAATCAATCACCAATACTTATTTCACACTTACACGAAAACATCATGACCAAAAGGAAAACAAATTTCTACAAAAATCATGGCTAAGTATAGTAATTCTTCAAGTTTCTTTATTTGGCAACAACCGTATGAAAGGCATAGCAAAACCATGTACTTTAGCTAGCTAGACACTTGGAAAGAGAACAACAAATCACTAAAACTTTGCGGAAGTGGTTTGACACATCTTTGGACTATAACAATACTAGTTATCCACAGACTGATGGGCAGACTGAAGCTGTGAACAAGAGTTTGGGTAACCTCATTTGCTGTATTTCTGGTGGTAAGCCAAAACAATGGGATTTAGCATTGGTGCAAGAAGAGTTTGCTTTTATCAGCATAGAGAACAGGTCAACCGGAAATTAGCATTCTCCATTGTCTACTGCTGTCCGCCAAAGCACGCATTGGATTTAGTGCCACTTCGAAACATCCTGGTATGAGTATTGCAGCTGAGAACATGGCAGATAGAACTCCCACCATACAAGAGGAGGTGCATGTAGACACCGCATTTTGTACCCCTTACAACCTGTGTCCCCGATCCCAATGACAAAAATACTAATCTTTATCAATATGATTAAAATCTTGTGTTAGGAGTAAAAGATAATTTTTAATGACTAAGGCCTATGAAATCAAGCCTATTTCAAAAGCCCAGATAGCTAAGTCCATTTTTGAGAGCCCAATAAATCGAAAAGCTCAAATTGTCAAAATCCAACCTAAGTAGCGTACGCCAGTTAAATACAAATGTAGGCCACCTACATACAGGCGTACGCCACTGCCGTAGGAAACCCTAATTTTTAAAGGTTCTAGCTACAATTAGGGTTGCTTTCTGTAACCCTAATTACCCTCTTCTCCAAGAAACTCTAAATTTACCTATTCTCCTAGAAACCCTAGTAGCCTCCTATTACTATATAAAGAGGTCTTTACCTTACATTCAAAACACACCGGGGAGCCCCCAAAACATGGAGAGTGAAAGTAAGCAGAGAAATTAGAACTCTGAGAGCATTCTAGAGTTTAGGAATAATGAAACTCTAGGCAAGCGAGTATAGGTAGAAGTAGAATTTAGTAGCGGCGAAACCTTGGGCATTTAGAAAGAAGAAGGTTATTCTCTAGTTCTTCATACCAAAAGGCTAACCTTTCTCCTCACAAGCTTCAGATCATCAACCTTAGTCCTACTAAGTTTTCTTTTATTCTTCAACACAAAGATCAACAAGAGATTTGACCGAGGGACCAGTAAAATACTGTTATACTAGCTTAAAGGAGAAGGTATGGATCTTCTCAATGACCCATATTCTCCTCCTTAAATTTAATTCTTTATTCTTTCTTTGTTTTACTTACGTTATTGTTTAGTTTATTAATTCATAGTATTCTTCAAGTTTAGTTATCTTATTATTCTGCTATTCAACTTAATATTAGGCATAATTAATATTTTTTTTATTTTAATTCTTCTTTAATTGCATGACATACCTTTTCACAATTTGAATCTTATAATTTTGGGAATTTATTCTCAATTAATTGGTGATTAAACATGCTTGAAGACAGGTAAGAATTCTTTTTCTCTCATCTTTTATTATATTTTGCTTCACATGCTTTGGTTTATATAGTTTCTAGGTTTAAATTGCTTTTATATGTTTTGGTTTGATTTCCTTATTAAATGTTTCTTTAGATATAGCACAATACCATGAAGAAGGCCAACCATTGGTTGGGTGGGCTTCGGTGCCTAACACCTTCCCAAGCACGTACCCTAACTCCGAACTTAGATCAAGACCAATAAACCTTAATTTTTATATGGATTTTATAAATGGTTCTTGCACCTAAACCGGGTGGCAACTCCCTTCTTTACCCTAAAACTCAATGAGGATTTAGTGGCCCTCACCGATCCCGAGAGATGCCTCGCAGGCAGCTCATAGTGCACAACCAACTTGAAGCATCTGCTACCAAGTATAAAGAAGCTGCTGATAAGAAATGGCAAGAAAAAGTGTTCAATGAAGGCGATTTAATGATGGTCTATCTGCGAAAGGGAAGGTTTCCTATGGGTACTTGCAACAAGCTCAAGGATAAGAAGTATGGTCCTTACCAGATCATCAAGAACATTACTGATAATGCTTATGTTGTTGACCTTCTAGTTGACATGGCTATTTCTTTTACATTCAATGTGGCTGACGTGTTAAAGTACTTCCCTCCTGAAGAACCTATTTATCCACAACCTAACTCGAGGATGAGTTCTTTTGAAGTGGGAGGGATTGATGTAAAACAGACGGCGCATGCTTTCCTGGAAGAGCGAGACAACCACAAGTCAGCGCGCAAGCTTGAAAATTAGAATGTAAAAAGGCACTGGTAAAAATCATTTTGGTGCTGACGACAGAATTGCGCGAAATTTGGTGAGCTGATTGGAATCGACGCAACAATCAAAGCTCATCGCCTTTGGCCATGTGCACCATCAAATTTCGGGTGATTTCCTTTGTTTAGGCCTTTAATTAGTTAATTTTTCCGTTTATATTAATTTTCATTTTGGTTATAATTTTCAATTTAAAAATCAGAATAAGGTTCCGCCTGTTTTGTAACATTTCGTAAGACTAGTAGGAGTTGATTTAGCAATTAACTCACTTTTTCTGCTTTTGGTAATTTTTCCAATTTCTAGCCTAATTTCGTATCTATCACGAATTAGGGTCTCTAGAGTCTTCCTAAGGGTCTTCTAGCAGCCCTAAGAATCCTTTACTATTTATTATGCTTGTAGCCATCAAGGCAAATTAGTTTTTTTTTTTTTAATAATATTTTAGAAAGAGGTTTTCCCTCAATTGTTCTCTCTTTCTCGTGAATTGAAGGAGTCCTTAGTGGATTCTAAGGCTTTATCACCCAAAGTAAAACGACATGTTCTTCTCCTTGTTATTCCACTGCGTCAGAATGGGTGAAAGAGAAAAAAGAGAGAGAAAAACGGAAGAGATAGAGAACACATTAAGACAGAGAAAAGAATTTTAGGAAATGTTTGTATGTGGATGAGACTATTTTGATTTGTTAAATATGCTGACGTGGCGCGTTATTATTGGAAAGTGTAAAACTCTGTTTTTTAAAGTCACAGTGCATAGTTTACCTACCTAGCACCCTAAATCACAAAAATAAATAAAAAATTAAAAATAAATTTATCTACCACTTTCATTACATAGTCATCATTGACCGCACACAAACTGATGGTTTCATTTGGTGTAATTTCTTTAGTGAAAAAAAAAAATTGTTATTTGATTCATGCTTCCACTCACAAAATAAGAGTTAGTGCGATATGTGAGATTATATTTTTCTACCAATTAAAGGACTTTCCTCCCCCCT
>BKZX01033050.1:108303-123747 GCA_014362285.1 Fagus crenata
GTTGAACCATGAGATTTCGATCAGATTAATTAGGCCAAATTATATAACACCCCCTGGGATTTGGGTTAGTTGCAAATAGACCCTCTTGGGTTTTGATTTTGCAATATAATCATTAAGGTTTTTAAATTGGTGAAATTGACCCCTCTAAGTATATATTTGGTTGATTTTGTTAATAGAAATTTGTCACGTGCATTACATGTGATCACTTTATAATAAAAAATTCATTATTATAAACCCAAGTGCAATGCATGTGACAAATTTTATTAGCAAAATTGACAAAAAATGTACTTAGAAAGATTAATTTCACCAATTAAAAATCCTCAGGTGGTTATATTGCAAAATTGAAACCTCAGAGGGTCAGTTTGCAAATAACTCAAACCTCATAGGGTGATTATGCAATTTAAATGATTAATTATGCAACGTTATCGTTCTTCAAACAATAAGAACTAAAAACGTGATACACGTTAAATAGCCTTTATTTTAGTAGCAAGTTTAGTATAAAGTCTTGCGATAAATGTTTCTATCTTTTGCATTACGCATGGTATCGAGCATAAGTAAAAATGCTATGGTTTCATTTGGGGTCATCAATTTAGCAAAAAAATATATATATATTTGTTATTTGATTCATGCTTCGAATTGCACCTGTATAAGACAAAAATTTGAAAACCAATTACAAATTGCCACGTTAAATTTAGTGACAAATCATAAATTTATATATGTCACTAAATTAATTAAATTAAATATCAAAGAGCAAATTAAATGGTACTATGTGTCATTAAATCGGCAAATTAAAAATTGCCACGTATCACTTGGACCCACAAAATCAAGATAAGTGTTTCTTACTAGGCACTACAAAAAAATCAGCATATAGAGGCGGTTTTGAAAAGCTCAAAACCGCCTTAATAGATTATCAAACTGCTTCAATAGACATGAATACTCTATAGAGGCGGTTTTCAAAAACCGCCTCTATAGAAAAACTTATAGAGAGATCATATGTAACCACCTTTATAAGTAATATGGTCTATAGAGATGGTTTTCACACCGCCTCTAATATGTTTAAAAATTGCCCTGGCTTAATCTATTGAGGCGGTTATACAACCGCCTCTATAGATAAAATATTAAAAAAAAAAAAAATCTATTTTTGAAAGTTGTCTATCTATAGATTTTTTTTTTTTTTTTTTTAATTTGCTTTTGCACTGATTTGATTCTCCTAATACACGATACAAAATTCCAAACTAGAACAGAACAAATATCTATAATACCATCATCATATATGTATAACACAATTAAATAAGGTATTGTCTAAAGAGTCTTCAAAACAATGGACAAACTAAGACAATATTACAATATTAAAAGTTTCAAATTGTTTGATAATTTCAGTACAATACTTCACTTGAACATAAATGTTTCAAAAAACTAATTAGTACAACTAATCCTCAAAACTAGAATTCTCCTAAATTTTCTAATTGATGAGATGCAACAGATGATCTTTGGCCAATTGGAGATTGTTGATCCGGAACACCAACATTGCCCTACATACAAATTAAAAGAGTTTATAAGTTTCTATAATAGTAAAAAAGAACAATACAATGAAATTGACCTATCAATTGAAATTCAAACATATTTAAAGTTAGATAATCTTAAATATTTAAACTTACCGAAGTAATTACTATGCTATAACGTGACCAAATAATTCCGGTGCAAGTAACAGCTACGCAACAAATAGTAAGAATGAGAAAAATATAAGACTTGTATAACTAATGTAACTTAATGCATAGCAAAGAATGCTTAAACTACTAATAGAATACTGACTTGATCTTGTATACACTGTAATGTGTGCATATATGTTTTAGATCGCGTGTGTATGTGTCTATAAGAGAGGAAGAGAGATATTTACATATGCACATCATGATAATATATAAAAGCATGCGCATTCATAGTACTTTCCTTGCATCATTGCTGATTTACTTAGTACAAGTATGGCACTAATGGCACAAAGCCATAATAAGTTTATCTTCAATGAAAAAGTAGAGGATTATACCTTTGTACTACCGATAGAAGTGAGTGACGATAATGACAAGCTACATAACATGAAAATGCAGAGGATTTAAATTAGCATCAATTTAGGAACTAAATCATGTCTATAGAATAATTTTAACTCAATATAATCAGAGTAAAAAAATTAAACCAGAAAACATTAGAACAAATTAACAAAGGTTACATAGTTCATACTTTTCATTTGGGTTTCAAATAACAAAACCAAGGCATAATAAAATTCACCCAAGTAGTATACACGCCAAAAAATACTCATACCAAATTACAACTCAAATCAATGAATCAGATTCAATAATTAATTCTCCAAACTTCCAGTATTTGCAGCTTAACATTAAGCAGATTTCTGCAGATCAGTCATTTTATAAATTTTATTTGGAACACTTAAAGTTATCAAAGTAACTTGAAATTTAACAGGGATGAACTCATATATATTTACAAGCTACCACGGAAAATTTAGATCAAGATAACATCTCTAGAATTTATTAAAATTCTCGTCATATGGTAAACACGAATCTATCCTGACAGATTTAGTGTCTCATAAGCAAATTAATAACTCTTTCAATATCAATCTAAATACTATAATTATTGATTCTAAACTCAAGCCCTATGTGTTAAATTTCATTATATTCATCTTTTGTATCCAGATTCCACATATATAAATTACTATGAATATTTAATCACTACAAACACAGACATTGTCCATTTGACAAATTTGTAGGATTTTCTTATAAATTCTCAAAAGGTATTCAAATAACCATATTTTCAAGTTATATTTTAAACACTTATACTAGACATATAATAAATCAATCGTCAACAAACCGTTTCCCAAATTACTTTTTACAAAAATCCCAGAATTTCATACAATTTTCTGCTCACTGCAGAAAACAGAAACAGAGCAGCTTCCATGGTCACACATATACTCATGAATCAAGAAGAATATCAAATCCATAAGCAAACCCACACATAAACATAAAAACCCAGCAACTTGATAGAGTAATATAGTTGTTTCAGTTATATTAGTTAAGCTTTATCTGTTACAGCTGGTTATAGATTCTGTTGATAGGTTCTTTCTGTTATAGTTAGTTAGCAGCATTATGATTACTATCATCTTGTATAAATACAGGAAGAGTCTTCCTCATTAATTAATTAAGCAGAGTATAATTCATTCCTATCCTAATCTCTTTCCTTCTCAACTCTTTGTCTTCTTGTTCTTATTTACCCAAGTATGCTTACATTTTCATGGTATCAGAGCAGTAAGATTCTTGACCATCATGTCTACTGCTGCTTCTAATACTCAAACACAAACACCTTTTTTTCTATTATCCAACATTTCCAACTATGTCACAGTGAAGCTTGATCGCACGAATTACCTGATGTGGAAATTCCAAATTACAGGAATCCTTGATGCTTACTCTCTTCTTGATCATCTTGAAGATCCAACTTCTTGTCCTCCCAAGTTTGTCCTAGAGACAAAAGAAGTTAATCCTCTCAATCTCCAATGGAAAGCAAGAGATAAAAACACTTTTCTCATTGCTCAGTTCCACACTTTCACCTTCAGCCATCTCTTTGGTAATGGGTCAGACCACTGCTTCTGGAATCTGGAAAGTCATTCTTAATAGGTACACCTCGATCTCTCGCTCAAGTATTGTGAATCTTAAGCGTGAACTCAATAGCATCAAGAAGAATTCTAATTCTGTCACTCAGCACCTACAAAAGATCAAAGAAGCAAGAGACAAGCTGGTGAGTGTAGGTGTTTTCATTGATGACGAAGAAATTCTACATATAGTTCTTCAAGGACTGCCCTCCGATTTCCATTCTTTCACGTCTGCCATGTTAAATAAGAATGACACAGTGCAGTTTGAAGAATTGCATACCTTGATGAAAACTGAAGAAGATCTCCTCAAAAGTGCCATGGATAATTCAAAAGAGATAGCTCATATGGCTATGGTGGCCAACAAGAATTCTCAACCGAGCTTCAATACTCCTTCGAATGCCCAATTCAATGGAAACCGAGGTTGAGGCTGAAATCAGAATTTCAACAATCGTAGGAGAGGTACTGGGCGGTTCCAAAATTACCATACCCGTGGTGGTTCTCAGGGGAATTTCAATAATGGGAATACTTTCCCCAATTTCAGTCCGAATCCACAAAGCTCCCAATCTTGGAATCAAAGCCCTAGTTCTCATCCTATTTGCCAGATCTGCTACAAACCTGGACACATAACGATTGATTGTTATCAACGTATGAACTATGCATATCAGGGCCGTCATCCTCCAGCAAAGCTCGCTGCCATGGCCACCGCCACACCGCCTGATCCCAACCAAACAACCTGGATCTCTAACACTGGTGCTACAGATCACTTCACCCCTGACCTCCACAACATACCAGATAATCAAGCCTACACGGATTCACAACTCGTCTCCGTTGGAAATGGTAATTAGCTTCCAATCTCCCACATTGGTAATTCTCAACTTCGAACTTCAGCTTATCTCTTTAATCTTCGTAAAATCTTGCATGTCCCTTCTATGAAATCCAACCTTCTTTCTGTGCAACGATTCTGCCGAGATAATCACTGCTCATTCTATTTTAATGCCAATCACTTTCAGATCCAAGATCGTCTTACAGGGAAGCCTCTTTACAACGGTTTGAGTAAAGATGGGCTTTATCCCATACATGGTCTCTTTCTCCCTTCATTAAAATCACAGCTTTCTCCTGCTTCCAATCACTCCAGCACTGCTGTCCCGTCTTCTTTCTCTGCTTCTCGTGTCTCATACACAGCATGCCGTCCAGATGCTTGTTCTAAAGTCTCTGAAGATAGTCTCTGGCACATGCGCCTTGGTCATCCTCAAACCCGTGTGTTGTCTCATGTATTAAGTCATCATTTTAATCAACAATTTTCTCCTTCTCACACATTCTGTAAACATTGTTTAATGGGTAAAATGACACAATTGCCTTTTTCCCCTTTTGCTTCTTGCACTCAATTTCCATTACAACTTGTACACAGTGATGTGTGAGGTCCCGCTCCAATTAATTCAATAAATGGTCATCGTTATTACGTCATATTCGTTGATGATTTTACTAGGTTCACATGGTTTTTTCCGTTGAAACACAAATCTCAAGTTCTTACATTGTTTCAACACTTCAAAAATACCATGGAAAATCATCTTGATACTTCTATTAAAACCTTGAGGACCGATTGTGGTGGTGAGTACACCAACAATGAATTTGGTCAATTTTGTTCCCAATCCGGTATTATTTATCAATTTACTTGTCCTCACACGTCTCAACAAAACGGTATTGCCGAGCGTAAACATCGTCATATTGTTGACATGGCTCTCACCTTGATTTCTCACTCTTCTCTCCCTTTTCAATATTGGACCTATGCTTTTTCCACAGCAATTTTTATTATCAATCGTCTTCCATCCTTAAGTTGTGGTTCAGTCTCACCTTGGAAAACTCTTTTTGGTAAATCTCCAAATTTCTCATCTTTTAAAAGTTTTGGTTGTGCATGCTTTCCTCTCTTACGTCCTTACTCAAAACTCAAATTTAGTCTTCATTCCAAAGAATGCGTTTTTCTTGGTTATGCTTCCAATTCAAAAGGCTATCTTTGTTTGGATCCCATTACTTCTCGTACTTACATCTCTCGAAATGTTGTTTTCAATGAGTCTCATTATCCATTTTCTTCCTCTATTGTCTCAACTCCACCTTCCTCCTCTTCTAACTCAAACACATGGCTAAGCTCCCTTTTATTTTTTCATCCATGTCAAAAACCTTCAATCTTGGGCCCAGCACCTCCTCATAATTTTTCCCCCAACACAACACCTTCAATCTTGGGCCCGGTACCTACTACTACCTTTTCCCAAAGCCCGTTGTCTTCCTTACCTTTACTCCATCCACCTCCATTACATTTGGGCCCTATGACACTACTACCTGACCCTAACAATATATCTGAGCCCATCTCTGCCCCTATTTCCACTATCCAACCCGATCCACCAGATAATCCCCCAAACTCTTCTTCTTTCCCAATTCCTGCCGCCCCTACACACCCATTTCCAGCTTTACCCTCTCACCCTATGCAAACACGCTCTAAGTCCGGAATTATCAAAAAGAAGTTGTTTGCTACTTCAACCACTGTTAACTATCTTCAAACCGAACCACCTACCTATAATATTGCTTCCAAAATCCCTGAATGGCGTGCGGCCATGGCTTTCGAGTTCGATGCTCTTCAACGACAACACACTTGGTCTCTTATTCCTCCATCCCATGAACAAAACCTTGTTGGGTGTCGTTGGGTTTACAAAATAAAGCGCAACACTAATGGCTTCGTCTCTCGGTATAAAGCTCGCCTTGTCGCCAAGGGGTTTCATCAAAAAGCTGGGGTTGATTTCGACGAAACTTTCAGCCCCGTCGTTAAACCACCCACGGTTCATATCATCTTGTCCTTGGTTGCTCAGAATCATTGGCCTCTTCAACAACTTGATGTAAGTAACGCTTTCTTCATGGTTTCCTCAAAGAGAATGTATTCATGGCTCAACCCCTTGGGTTTGTTGACTCGGCACAACCCTCACATGTGTGTAAGTTGCATAAGTCCCTGTATGGCTTAAAACAGGCACCCCGTGCCTGGTTTGAACGTTTTACCTCTCACTTGTTAACTTTGGGATTTACTGCTTCTCTTGCTGATGCATCTTTGTTTGTGTTACATACTGGATCCACTACTGTGTACCTATTACTTTATGTAGATGATATAATCATCACGGGCAATAATTCTACTACGGTCTCAGATATTATCTCTCAGTTGTCTACTACATTTGAGCTCAAAGATTTAGGCCCGTTGCGGTATTTTTTAGGTCTTCAAATTAATTACAAGAAAGTTGGGTTGTTTGTTCATCAACACAAATACCTTACTGATCTTCTTCACAAGTTTCAAATGACTGACTGTAAGGCTACTCCTACACCTATTGCTACTACCTCGCCTCTTTCTACTGACAGCAATGATGCTCTCAGTGATCCAACACCTTTTCGCAGCCTAGTTGGTGCCCTTCAGTATGCTACCTTCACTCGACCTGATATTACCTTCGCTGTCAACCGTGTATGTCAATTTATGCACAAGCCCTCCACTGTTCATTTTGTTGCAGCAAAATGGATCCTTCGTTACCTCAAGGGTACATTGCATAAAGGTGTCTTGTTTCAACCAGGCCCTCTTGCTCTTACTGCCTTTACCGATGCTGATTGGGCTAGTGACCCATCAGATAGGCGTTCTACTTCTGGCGTTATTGTCTTTCTTGGTCATAATCTGATTACATGGCTTGCTAAGAAACAACACACTATTTCTCGCTCTTCTACAGAGGCTGAGTATCGCTCCCTCGCCACTGGTGCTACTAAGCTTGCTTGGCTTCGTCAGGTTCTTTGTGATCTCAAGCTGTATTTGCCTTCTACTCCTCTCATTTGGTGTGATAACACCAGTGCTCTTGCCTTGGCTTCTAATCCCATGTTTCATGGACGTACGAAGCATATTGAGGTAGACTACCATTTTGTTCGTGAAAAATAATCCGTGGCGACCTCTTACTTCAGTTCATCTCCACTCATGACCAGCTTGCTGATATTTTTACCAAAGCCCTCCCATCTACCCGGTTTCCCCAATTATGTTCCAAACTCATGGTTTGTTCCACTGACCATCAGTTTGAGGGGGGATGATAGAGTAATATATATAGTTGTTTTAGTTATATTAGTTAAGCTTTATCTGTTACAGCTGGTTATAGATTCTGTTGATAGGTTCTTTCTGTTATAGTTAGTTAGTAGCATTATGGTTACTATCATCTTGTATAAATACAGGAAGAGTCTTCCTCATTAATTAATTAAGCAGAGTATAATTCATTCCTATCCTAATCTCTTTCCTTCTCAACTCTTTGTCTTCTTGTTCTTATTTACCCAAGTATGCTTACATTTTCATGGTATCAGAGCAGTAAGATTCTTGACCATCATGTCTACTGCTGCTTCTAATACTCAAACACAAACACCTTTTTTTCTATTATCCAACATTTCCAACTATGTCACAGTGAAGCTTGATCGCACGAATTACCTGATGTGGAAATTCCAAATTACAGGAATCCTTGATGCTTACTCTCTTCTTGATCATCTTGAAGATCCAACTTCTTGTCCTCCCAAGTTTGTCCTAGAGACAAAAGAAGTTAATCCTCTCAATCTCCAATGGAAAGCAAGAGATAAAAACACTTTTCTCATTGCTCAGTTCCACACTTTCACCTTCAGCCATCTCTTTGGTAATGGGTCAGACCACTGCTTCTGGAATCTGGAAAGTCATTCTTAATAGGTACACCTCGATCTCTCGCTCAAGTATTGTGAATCTTAAGCGTGAACTCAATAGCATCAAGAAGAATTCTAATTCTGTCACTCAGCACCTACAAAAGATCAAAGAAGCAAGAGACAAGCTGGTGAGTGTAGGTGTTTTCATTGATGACGAAGAAATTCTACATATAGTTCTTCAAGGACTGCCCTCCGATTTCCATTCTTTCACGTCTGCCATGTTAAATAAGAATGACACAGTGCAGTTTGAAGAATTGCATACCTTGATGAAAACTGAAGAAGATCTCCTCAAAAGTGCCATGGATAATTCAAAAGAGATAGCTCATATGGCTATGGTGGCCAACAAGAATTCTCAACCGAGCTTCAATACTCCTTCGAATGCCCAATTCAATGGAAACCGAGGTTGAGGCTGAAATCAGAATTTCAACAATCGTAGGAGAGGTACTGGGCGGTTCCAAAATTACCATACCCGTGGTGGTTCTCAGGGGAATTTCAATAATGGGAATACTTTCCCCAATTTCAGTCCGAATCCACAAAGCTCCCAATCTTGGAATCAAAGCCCTAGTTCTCATCCTATTTGCCAGATCTGCTACAAACCTGGACACATAACGATTGATTGTTATCAACGTATGAACTATGCATATCAGGGCCGTCATCCTCCAGCAAAGCTCGCTGCCATGGCCACCGCCACACCGCCTGATCCCAACCAAACAACCTGGATCTCTAACACTGGTGCTACAGATCACTTCACCCCTGACCTCCACAACATACCAGATAATCAAGCCTACACGGATTCACAACTCGTCTCCGTTGGAAATGGTAATTAGCTTCCAATCTCCCACATTGGTAATTCTCAACTTCGAACTTCAGCTTATCTCTTTAATCTTCGTAAAATCTTGCATGTCCCTTCTATGAAATCCAACCTTCTTTCTGTGCAACGATTCTGCCGAGATAATCACTGCTCATTCTATTTTAATGCCAATCACTTTCAGATCCAAGATCGTCTTACAGGGAAGCCTCTTTACAACGGTTTGAGTAAAGATGGGCTTTATCCCATACATGGTCTCTTTCTCCCTTCATTAAAATCACAGCTTTCTCCTGCTTCCAATCACTCCAGCACTGCTGTCCCGTCTTCTTTCTCTGCTTCTCGTGTCTCATACACAGCATGCCGTCCAGATGCTTGTTCTAAAGTCTCTGAAGATAGTCTCTGGCACATGCGCCTTGGTCATCCTCAAACCCGTGTGTTGTCTCATGTATTAAGTCATCATTTTAATCAACAATTTTCTCCTTCTCACACATTCTGTAAACATTGTTTAATGGGTAAAATGACACAATTGCCTTTTTCCCCTTTTGCTTCTTGCACTCAATTTCCATTACAACTTGTACACAGTGATGTGTGAGGTCCCGCTCCAATTAATTCAATAAATGGTCATCGTTATTACGTCATATTCGTTGATGATTTTACTAGGTTCACATGGTTTTTTCCGTTGAAACACAAATCTCAAGTTCTTACATTGTTTCAACACTTCAAAAATACCATGGAAAATCATCTTGATACTTCTATTAAAACCTTGAGGACCGATTGTGGTGGTGAGTACACCAACAATGAATTTGGTCAATTTTGTTCCCAATCCGGTATTATTTATCAATTTACTTGTCCTCACACGTCTCAACAAAACGGTATTGCCGAGCGTAAACATCGTCATATTGTTGACATGGCTCTCACCTTGATTTCTCACTCTTCTCTCCCTTTTCAATATTGGACCTATGCTTTTTCCACAGCAATTTTTATTATCAATCGTCTTCCATCCTTAAGTTGTGGTTCAGTCTCACCTTGGAAAACTCTTTTTGGTAAATCTCCAAATTTCTCATCTTTTAAAAGTTTTGGTTGTGCATGCTTTCCTCTCTTACGTCCTTACTCAAAACTCAAATTTAGTCTTCATTCCAAAGAATGCGTTTTTCTTGGTTATGCTTCCAATTCAAAAGGCTATCTTTGTTTGGATCCCATTACTTCTCGTACTTACATCTCTCGAAATGTTGTTTTCAATGAGTCTCATTATCCATTTTCTTCCTCTATTGTCTCAACTCCACCTTCCTCCTCTTCTAACTCAAACACATGGCTAAGCTCCCTTTTATTTTTTCATCCATGTCAAAAACCTTCAATCTTGGGCCCAGCACCTCCTCATAATTTTTCCCCCAACACAACACCTTCAATCTTGGGCCCGGTACCTACTACTACCTTTTCCCAAAGCCCGTTGTCTTCCTTACCTTTACTCCATCCACCTCCATTACATTTGGGCCCTATGACACTACTACCTGACCCTAACAATATATCTGAGCCCATCTCTGCCCCTATTTCCACTATCCAACCCGATCCACCAGATAATCCCCCAAACTCTTCTTCTTTCCCAATTCCTGCCGCCCCTACACACCCATTTCCAGCTTTACCCTCTCACCCTATGCAAACACGCTCTAAGTCCGGAATTATCAAAAAGAAGTTGTTTGCTACTTCAACCACTGTTAACTATCTTCAAACCGAACCACCTACCTATAATATTGCTTCCAAAATCCCTGAATGGCGTGCGGCCATGGCTTTCGAGTTCGATGCTCTTCAACGACAACACACTTGGTCTCTTATTCCTCCATCCCATGAACAAAACCTTGTTGGGTGTCGTTGGGTTTACAAAATAAAGCGCAACACTAATGGCTTCGTCTCTCGGTATAAAGCTCGCCTTGTCGCCAAGGGGTTTCATCAAAAAGCTGGGGTTGATTTCGACGAAACTTTCAGCCCCGTCGTTAAACCACCCACGGTTCATATCATCTTGTCCTTGGTTGCTCAGAATCATTGGCCTCTTCAACAACTTGATGTAAGTAACGCTTTCTTCATGGTTTCCTCAAAGAGAATGTATTCATGGCTCAACCCCTTGGGTTTGTTGACTCGGCACAACCCTCACATGTGTGTAAGTTGCATAAGTCCCTGTATGGCTTAAAACAGGCACCCCGTGCCTGGTTTGAACGTTTTACCTCTCACTTGTTAACTTTGGGATTTACTGCTTCTCTTGCTGATGCATCTTTGTTTGTGTTACATACTGGATCCACTACTGTGTACCTATTACTTTATGTAGATGATATAATCATCACGGGCAATAATTCTACTACGGTCTCAGATATTATCTCTCAGTTGTCTACTACATTTGAGCTCAAAGATTTAGGCCCGTTGCGGTATTTTTTAGGTCTTCAAATTAATTACAAGAAAGTTGGGTTGTTTGTTCATCAACACAAATACCTTACTGATCTTCTTCACAAGTTTCAAATGACTGACTGTAAGGCTACTCCTACACCTATTGCTACTACCTCGCCTCTTTCTACTGACAGCAATGATGCTCTCAGTGATCCAACACCTTTTCGCAGCCTAGTTGGTGCCCTTCAGTATGCTACCTTCACTCGACCTGATATTACCTTCGCTGTCAACCGTGTATGTCAATTTATGCACAAGCCCTCCACTGTTCATTTTGTTGCAGCAAAATGGATCCTTCGTTACCTCAAGGGTACATTGCATAAAGGTGTCTTGTTTCAACCAGGCCCTCTTGCTCTTACTGCCTTTACCGATGCTGATTGGGCTAGTGACCCATCAGATAGGCGTTCTACTTCTGGCGTTATTGTCTTTCTTGGTCATAATCTGATTACATGGCTTGCTAAGAAACAACACACTATTTCTCGCTCTTCTACAGAGGCTGAGTATCGCTCCCTCGCCACTGGTGCTACTAAGCTTGCTTGGCTTCGTCAGGTTCTTTGTGATCTCAAGCTGTATTTGCCTTCTACTCCTCTCATTTGGTGTGATAACACCAGTGCTCTTGCCTTGGCTTCTAATCCCATGTTTCATGGACGTACGAAGCATATTGAGGTAGACTACCATTTTGTTCGTGAAAAATAATCCGTGGCGACCTCTTACTTCAGTTCATCTCCACTCATGACCAGCTTGCTGATATTTTTACCAAAGCCCTCCCATCTACCCGGTTTCCCCAATTATGTTCCAAACTCATGGTTTGTTCCACTGACCATCAGTTTGAGGGGGGATGATAGAGTAATATATATAGTTGTTTTAGTTATATTAGTTAAGCTTTATCTGTTACAGCTGGTTATAGATTCTGTTGATAGGTTCTTTCTGTTATAGTTAGTTAGTAGCATTATGGTTACTATCATCTTGTATAAATACAGGAAGAGTCTTCCTCATTAATTAATTAAGCAGAGTATAATTCATTCCTATCCTAATCTCTTTCCTTCTCAACTCTTTCTCTTCTTGTTCTTGTTTACATTCTGCTTACATTTTCACAACTTCCATTAACAAAAATCAAAGATTAAACCCCCAATATCAAAACCCTAACTAAATTTCATCAATCAAACAATCTCAATCATACCCACTTCTAAACCTTGATTAAAATCATAAGCTCTTACCTTAATTGATTATCAATCTTGTTCTTGCTGTGAGAATGGTGATTTCCATGAAGGAACTAAGATATTTTGGAGAGCAATTTGAGCAAGGAAATTCGGATGAGATAGTGTGAGAGTGTGAGAGAGAATCGGGTGAGAGAGAGCTAAAGAGAACCGAGTGAGAGATTGAGATTGAGGGAGCAGAAAATATATTCCATCATTTTGGGGTTGGGGTTTTAGTTTAGGGATTTTTGAAATGGTGATTTCTATTGGATATTAGCATTTCTATTAGTTTGATACATATATAGTGACTCATCACTATTTGGTAAATTACAATCTTGCCCCCATTATTTGGTAAAAATATATATATATATATATATATATATATTGAGGCGGCGGTTATATGCAGCTAGTGAGGCGGTTTTTATTTCCACGCCTCTATATAATAATAATATTGAGGTGGTTTTATTAAACCGCCTCTACAGATTAAAAAGTGTAGAGGCGGTTAAGAAAACCACCTCAATAGCTATCTATAGAGGCGGTTTAGTAAACTGCCTCTAAAAAAACCGCCTCTACAAATCGTGTTTTTTGTAGTGAGGACACTTATAATTGATAATTATCTCCAATAAAAGTAAATAAAGAAGGAGATAAATATCAATGAGTCCTAGTGGGACTATTAGATTTTTGGCCAATCAAAATTGATTATGTGTCTTCTAAAGTACTAGTTTCACGTGGACTCTTCTTTACGAGACCACTATAAATAGAGGCATTAATTCCCTAGCTCTGCCAAAATTGCTCCAAGAGTATTTGAAGAATGCTTGAAGATTCAACTCCAAATTCGAAGAAATTCAAAGAACACCCGAAGATCCTTGGAAGAAGAATTTCTAAACAAGCCGAAGCCTAGAAATTTGTCGATCAATTCAGTTCAATCCAAAAAGTACGATTTGTAAAGCTCTCGAGTCGAAGTCAAGATTAAAGAGAATAATTAGATGGAACAATGAGATTGTAATCAACTACATTCAAATAAATAAAACTTTGTTGCAAATTATTTTCATTCAATTACAGATTGAAAAATTTATTGTCTACAACACCAAAATTGGAGAAACGATGTTACTGAAGTTAGTGCAATATGTGAGATTATAAATTTTGGACACAGTTTAATTACAAACCAATTTGTAACCATCTTATTATAATCTACTATATGATAATTCATAATATCATTCACCATGAGTCATGTGACTTGTTTAAATAATACATGTAGACAGGGCCGGTTCCGAGATTTGGGTTGCCCATATCTGTCCTAATTCCTGTTGCCCACTTACTATTAAATATTTTAAAAAATAAATAAAGATCCAATTTAAAAATAAAATAAAATAAAATTTAATGCAAAATCAAGGTTATATTGCGTTTTTAGGTTGAATTACATAAAAATAAAATAAAATAAAATAAAGTAAAATGTAACTCCGATTATGGTGCTTTATAATTAGGATGACTCGACTTGAAGAAACAACTTCTCATTGCAAGGTGATTTCTAGATATCGGGATTAAGGATTAGAAATTTGTCTTTGCACTTTTGCTAGCCAGTGACCTTTTGTTTTGTTAAGACCCAATTATGTGTTTGTGACATTGTGTTGCCAGAAAAATTTGTTTGTGATTTTATTTGTACTTTTGTTTGGGATTAATACGTTCACAATTTTTGGAGAAATAAAGAAAAATAATTGATTGCTGAACAACGAAATTAAAAGAATGTGATGGATTTAATTGAGGAAATCTTAACCTCTAAGTATAGGTTTTTCGAAGAAACCCAACCTCCCAAAAGTCTAAAAGACTACAAATATTTTTATTTTATTTTTAAAATACAAATATTTTTCAAATGATTTTATTTTTCGAGAACTAAAGCAAAATTTATACAACTCCATCTAACGTTCCAAAACAATAAAATAGGACTCCACTATACTAAAAACAAGAGACAATTACTTTCAATTTTGAGATATATATATCACTATGCTAAAAATTCTACCTACTAACCAAATACACAGAGAACCAAACTACTAAAATAAATAAAGTGGACCATTATGGCTACTACTCCAAAAAAATAAAACTCTTTAATCAAAGACTAACATAAAAGATACTGGATAATTCTAAGCAGTAACAAAATAACATTAAATTGGGAAACAAACTTAATAGTCTCACTTCCTACACCTACACGCCACCTGCCACAAATGAAGTATGAACTTTGTTTCATGCACGTAATAGTTTAATAGTTTGTTATCTATTGGTCTATATCTAAATTTGTTGGTCTATTGCCAAATGAATAATTTTTTTTTATTTATTTATGTATACTAATATTTTATTTTATGTATAATAATAAAAAAAAAAATTCTTTTCTATGTATATTATTATTATTTTTTATTTTTTTTATTTTTTTCCATTTGGCTGCCCCAAAGGGGGGTTGCCTAAGCCCAAGGGTTTGTGGGGCTTACCCCCCAACTGGCCATGCATGTAGAAAGTCTTATGAGTTGCAACGTAGTAAGTTGTAACAAGATGACTATAAACCAGTTTTTCGCTAAACTCTGTTTATAAATATTTACCAATTAAAGAAGAAGTATGAATGACGTTAATGTGAAATGTTAAGGTAT
>BKZX01033050.1:141161-169053 GCA_014362285.1 Fagus crenata
AAAAAGAGTTCTACACAATTTATTAAAAATCCCGCACTGTGGCTGACTCAAATCTGACAGATTTGGAGTTAAGAAGGAGAAATGACTACTTGGTTCAAGGAAACAAAATTCAAATCAAAGCCATGGATTTTAACTTCCTAAAAATAGGAAACTTCAGCCCTTATAGAAAAATCCTCTTTGAAGTTTTGATTTAGAAACATCACCTAAGAAATTTCCCATTACATTAGTCAATACCCATAACATTCAAATCAATAAGCTCTTTAAAATTCCATAATCCATCTTTCCCACACCCTCTTCAAACCAAATGTTAATAAATTGAAAAACAAATAACAAGAAGAAGATGTGTATTTTCGGACTCTAAGGGAAACTACAAAATTAGACCCACTCAAATCTCAAATATCCCCACAAACTTCATAAAACAATCACCCAATCCAAAACCCATAACACCAAGAACAACTCTCAAACAAACCTTGTATTGATATCTTAAGAAATTAGAGAATGGGTCAAAGATTTCACCTTAGATTACGTAAATATGGTCGGAGTGAGAGAAAGACGAGCTTTGCCGACGGGTTGTGGAAGACAGCTGATCCGGTGGCATGATTTGGTGGTGGTTAACCGGTGTGAGAGAGAGGGAGTGACCGAATGAGAGTGGGAGGAAGTGAATGTGTGTGCTGGTGAAGACAAAAAGAAATAAAGTGAGAGTGAGGGAGAGCTACGGGAGAGACATGGAGAGTTCTAGAGAGAATTGTGTGGTGGGGAATGGTTTATAGCAAAATATCTAATAGGAAAATTTACATAAATACCCCCCACTTTACACTTAAATTTCTGGGGTGTTACAAATATATTATCCTTTGAATGGAAAATATATCCCCACAATAACTCTTGAATGCAAAACAGACTGCCATAGGTACTATTGGCATTCTGATTTTTACCTATGCTGGAACTAGTCTGGAGAGGTAATTAAAATTTTATCAATCATTAACTCCTAATAGATACATAATATTATAATAAGAGTATACATATATAATCATTATAAACTAATTTTACGTAATCCTTCTATCATGTCAGGGATTTGGGAAATAACGTTCCAGTTCAAGAAATTCCAGTACAAGTCAGGGAAAAAATTCCCATTGAAAAGAGGATAATCATAAATTGTCTTTCACTTGCAATCGATTAATAAATGGTTTTTTTTTTTTTTTAAAAAAAAACCTATTACAAAACAACAATTATGTCAATTAACTACATATGTTATAGCACAACTAAGTAATCACTACAAAACAATAAAGGACTCAATTTAATTAGAACAATGGAATAACAACCTTTCATCTACCACTAAAACGTTTACTAAACATCCTATAAATCAAACCCAAAAAAAATCACAAAATACTTCATCACATTTTCATCCACACATTTTTACAATACTTCATCACATCATGCATAGTAAAAATGAGCTACCAGAAGAAATCATGCTACACATTTTTGCAAACTTTGGGAGAGAATCACCCAAAAATTTAGGCAACATCAAGGCAAGGTATCATTGGTCAATCTTTCCTTCTATTTAGTACTTATAATTGAATTAAAAAAATTTCGTTGGTCATGGAGCTTTAAGTGGTAATGTTCTCATAATATGACTGTCTTAAAGTGTATACTGCTTTTGTAATATTCCTCATTACTGTGTCTGCCAGGATGAATATTTTGAAGTTGACAAGTCAACACTAAAAGCATGATGGATTTTTTTTTTTTGGGGGTTAATAGGGGAATTTTTTTTTTTGGATAAATGTTAACAAGGGAAGTTAGAACATTTGACCTTCTTTGAACCCTTTCTTGATTTTATTACATTGATTTGAATCGCATTAGGTGACTGTATACTATTGTTTTTATTGCATTTTATGTTAGTCTGGTTAAAGAGGTGACATTGCCATAATCAAATTTTCTTTTGATGGCCATCAGTATGTAGCTTTAAGTTGAAGAACACAATTATTTTACCAACAATTCAGGCTTTAGTCATATTTGAGTTCTGCACTATTTTAATAGAATAAACCATTTATTAAAAACTTCAAAATATTATTATACTAAAAAACATTTGGATCTTGAACACTCTTTTTTTATGGTTTCATAATAGTCAAATGGTTTCCATAGGTCATTAGATAGCTCAAGTTGCTTTCTTTTTAATACAATTTGTTTTTGACTTATCAATCTTAGTTGATTTGTTTCAATTGCATTGGCACAACAGCAAGACAAACAACATAAATTTAGCTTCCTATCGCTAATTTTCAATTGGAGCCATATGGTTTGAGAATTCTAAGCAAGGGTACCCCTAATTAGACTTCATTTTGCTCAAATCTTCTCATGGATGCTTTTAATTGTGATGTAGTGTACAGGTCAATAGAAGCCAGAAAATTAAATCACTTGCACCCATATTGTGTGGGGCATATTGTGTGGGGGGCAAAAATCAAATTTGGTATTCAAGGTGATCTTTTTGTGGAATGTACTAAATGGGTTTAGTGTTTCAAAAAAATTATTGGGCAGCAGACTAATAATAATAATACTAAACTACATAGTATTACTAAGTGTGAAAAGGCAGCAGGCTAAGTGTTTCTTATTGGTCAAATTCAAATACATACTATTACTAAAATAAACAGGTATTCTTTGATACTTTATGATACAGTTTACATTAGTGTATGTGTTCTATTATATTTAACAAGCTATTTTCATTCTAATGTATTTTAATAAAATTAGATAAAAAGTTTTTAATTTGACTCTATTATTTATACATCAATGTAATGTCATTTGGATTTTTTTTTTTTTTTTTTTTAATGTGCAGCTACAAAAACTACAATCGTCTTACAAAAAAAGAATTTGTACTTAAAAATATCAAATTGGACGAACTCATGCAACATCCAGTATTCTTAAGAAATGATGAACTCATACTACTTCACGACTGTTTCTTGGCTGGTAATACACAAGCAAAGTTTGTTATTGGAGCTTTCAATTACTTCTTACTGAAAAAAACTACAATGGGGAAACAAATGCTACATGAAGCAAACAAAGAAGGAGAAGCAAAGGCACAATATGGATTAGCAATTGCATTAATATGCGAATTTAACGACAATAGAAAACAACTACTCTTATCAATACTTAACCAACCAAATGGAAAGCATCTACTACAAAATTGTCGAAGGATCCTTCATCATACTACTTTAGGAACAAAAAAATTCCGTCTATCCAACAAACAAGAATGCAATAAGGAGGGAGTTGGTCATTGGGATCGTGATTTTCCATACCCTTATGGAAATGATGAATTATATGTCAAATGCAAGATGTGTTCAATCGACTTGGAAATTTATAAATTAGTAAATAAATTATGGTAGGATTTAATGTAACCTTATGTTATGTCTTGAATTAGAATGCTTTATAATGTGTCTGAATAATTCACTCTTTAAGCAGTTGAGAAATCAAAATTAAACGATTTCAATAAAACATAATCATATATGAATAGTCACTTTAACAAATACATTAAAGACACAAATAACATTTGGTAGATATCTAAATTTGAGGAAGAATTATTAAGGTGGACTATTGCTTTTCCCATATGAAAAAAAATCCGCACATCGTGCGGGTCCCACAACTAGTTCGTAATTTAAAAGCTGGCACTTTACTCACTACTGATTCTATAGCAAAGTGGTCAATTTCGTACCGTTTCGACTGAAACACCTGAAATATTTCGTTCCTAAACTCCATCCGGTATAAGAAATACTACCGAAAAGTACTTATTAATATTTCAGAGTGTTTCGGGTTAATGAACAATTTAATTTTTATTTTTTTTGAGAAAAAAGTTTTATGTTAATGTGTTTTAAGTGACTTTTAACTATATTCATGTAAAAAAAAAAGGAAGTTTTCTCACTTATGTTCAATATATATATAGCGATAAACCCTAAAAAATACACCAGTATTGGCTGATACCGAAACATTTTATTCCCCTGACCAAACTGATACGGTATTGACCACTTTGTTCCATAGCCCACCTCATCTACCAAATTTTAGAAATAAGACATTAAACCTTAAAAATAAAAGTATAAAACCCCACCACCATAGCCCACCGTTAAATACCAAATAGGCATTCCAAAACCTCAAATCAAGCTCTATTTCACCATTCATGTACAATGGTGTGCGATTTAGATTGGTAAAGGTGAGATGAGTCAAATTCCAGGGTTTGAAGGAAGGAAGGAAGGAAGCAAGGGGGGAGGGGGGTGGTGCATTTAGTTAGAGGCTGGCTATTGGATGGATTTGAAGGGAGGGCTTGGATTGGTGGTGAATGGACTAGCCATCCGGCTAGTTCAACTAAAATTGGGCTAACCAACCCACAAAAGGTGTCAACATTGGATAAGCTTGTAACTAGCCAAAACAATCGTTAGCTACAGTGCATAGCCAAATCTAACTAGAACTTTAGCTTAGTTAAATGAGTTTGCATTGTCTCAATGTCCCTGTCTCCATCCAGGTTGGATTCATTCCCCTACTATGTCATTGATGGTGGCTTTGGGTTTGTGGATTTGCATGGGTGGTAGTCGTGCAAATCCACAAACATCTTCATCCTTCAAACATACAATTGTCAAGGGCATCTTCAATTTAGGTACCTGGTCGGCCTCCAAAACGTCGTTCTTTAATGGAGACTAATCAAATTTGATATGAATGAATATGTATGTGGATGTATAAGGTAAAATGGTAATATATATGGTAAGGTGGGTTGTCGTACCATGGAGAGAGGGATTTCAAAATAAACACGTAACACTATAAATTAAATCAAGAAAATGTTTTGGTTGTTTTGAAAACTCACAATTTAAATAGGTAAAGAAACTCAAATCTAAAAATTGCTAGGGCTTTGGGTTCCTCAAATTTGCTAAGATAAACTAATTTAATTTAAATCCATGAAATTACACAATTGGGGGTTTCACATCCCAAACCCTCAATTGGAACATTTGCAATAAAAACCATTTTTAATAAAATCTTAATTAGAAATACTATTTGATTGTTCATTGATTTGAACACATAATAAATAACTACATTGGAAAAACCTAAAATCGACATTGTACTAATTAATCTAGCAACAATGTAGTAAAAAGTAATATCCAATGAAATTAAGAGTTCTTAGATTTAATGGAACTAAAATCTTTACTTAACTATGAGAAAAACATGATTGAACTCATGAAAAGATTCAATTTATAGAATCACAAATAAAAGGAATGACAAAAAGATGAGAACAATCAAATAATAAATCTTGAACATTGAAACTCAAAATGAATTTAAAAGAAATTATTTACCTTACAAATTTGGATTCCCCCTTAGCCCAAGCTAAAAGTCTAGCCAATCATGGCCAAGAAATTACAAAAAAGAAACTAGAGAAATAAATGCTAGAGAAAAAAAACTAAAGAGAAAAAATGAAGAAAAACTCTAAAACTGAAAAACTGCTCCAGCGGCACTGCTGCTTCCCTTTTTTTACTGCTTCAGCATCTTCATTTAGGGCTCCTCCTCTTTAAAATAATCCTATGTGATGCGGCAATATAATGGAGCATGCACCCCACACCCATCCAAGCCACGCGTGAATTTCACTTAAGCTCATAGAGCTCTGATCGTGTGTGATGCAGCTTGGCAAAATCACCATTGCAATCCACGGTCAAAATGTCAAACCAAGTTTCCGTAATTTTCATTTAAGCTCTCATGGCTTTGATCTAGTGTGATGCGGCTAGGAGAGGAGAGTGTGAGCTTGTTAGCCTTGTGGGCCTTGTGGGCTTATAGGCTTTTGGGCTTTGATTTTCTTTTTCTTTACAAACATTAATTTGTACCTAAAACAAAAATATAAAATTTAGACTTTATAAAATTAAAATAACACATACAAATAAATTGTTTTTATACAACGTAATGAAATAAAATAAATACAATGATTTGCATACAACTAAAAATAAAATGCAAAATAATTCTATTAAAAACGTTAGAAAATGGGCTTAATAAGTCATATTTCATGACTTATCACACCCCCCAACCTAAATTTTGCTAGACTCTAGCAAACCTAAAAACAATTCAACAGAAAATAAACCTAAACCATACCACTTTCGCTGGCACTCTCGGTTGCATTTAGCTCATGCAACAAGCCTTTAAACCCCTAGGTGTCCCTAGTGGACGAGTTATAGTCTCGTGAGGGCTTACCAGAACGATACCCACAAACGTTTTGTTTCTCAAGTAACGTGCTCAGTCTTGACTTATTTCAAACAATGCCAATCATGTTATCAAAGAGAAAGCAATATCACAAAAGCAATGGTTTTCACTCATGAGCAAGCTTAAAAACACAAACTTCATCTCCAAAATTATGAAAAATTTAAACTCTATCCGAATTTGCTCATGCTCAAATAGTAAAACGCCACACACATCCTTAGTGTAAAGTGAATTAGCTCATGGTTATGGGGCTTCAAACAATTCCATCATAAATGGCTTAGTCCTTCAAAGTTTGCTAAAATTCTTTGTCAGGTGAAACAACCAAGGCATAGATAGTATTATTAAATTGCTCATATACACTTGCATCATCATTTTTTTTTTTTTTTTATTTTATTGTGTGGGTTGTACAATGCTTAGCTCCCTTAAGCTTTCTAGTTGACCCGTGTATCGAGTGTTTGACCAGTAACTCCCAAACCAAGTGGCTCAATGGGCACTAGGTGTAAAGACACCCTTAAGGGCTTACTAACTCGAGTCAAAAAGGCTACGAAGCTAAACTAGTTACCCACACCATATTGACCATTCCAAACTTTTACCTTTTGACGCGAACACTCACTGCTGGTTAGACAAGAGGCCCGGTTACTTAGTATAAGCTCAAGACGGCCAATTTTTTTTTTTTTTTTTTTTATAATAAGAAATTTACAATACACAAAACCATGCCAAGGATTTCACAACCAACAAGTTAACCAACTAGCCTTAAGATTTTAAACATTCATGTTTGGCTTTCATACCCCACAACTATGTACTAATGTGCTTGTGAAGTTCAAAGAAACATGTGGAATCTCACTACCCAAAAATCAAGCATCAAAGGACAGAATTTAAATTTCTCAATCAAATGATCATGCGTTCAAGCGTTCAAGCGTTCAAGCTCACTAATGACATTCAAATCAAAGCTAATGCTCAATACATCCTCAAGGATAGCACAATCAAAGCATATGGATTCATTATTTCAAGACATATTGCACAACATTAAACATCAAAAAGAGATTTTTTTTTTTTTAATATTTACCAAAAGCAAAAAGATGTCAATGAAGGGGAAACACAACAAGCATGCAAGAATTTCAACACTTCAACATATGTATGAGAAGCTCTAAAAAATTACTATCCCACCCCCCAACCTAAATTCAACATTGTCCTCAATGTTTCAAAAATGTAGAACATGATAGTATAAGAAGGTTTAGAGGGCACCTCAATCGTGACATAGAAACTTCCAATGATATTTCCTGCAAAATATTAGTTCCACCAAAAAAAAACAAAAACAAAATATGGTACAAGTAAAAGGTAGATTCCGAAAAATCTACTCATCCCGATAAACGGGATCCTCCAAGGAAATTGTTTCTTCCTCAGGCACAAACCTATCTAAGGCGGGCTTAAGTCTTTGTCCATTTACTTTAAAAATCCGCCCATCCCTAGGATCCTCTACCTCAATGGCCCTGTTTTCAAAAACACGCTTCACTACATACGGACCATCCCATCTAGACCTCAACTTGCCCGGATGCTTATGGAGTCTAGAATCATACAAGTACACTTTTTGGTCCACTTTAAAGGTTTTTCTCAAAATCCTTTTATCATGAAAAATTTTCATCTTTGCCTTGTAGATTTTAGAACTCTCATACGCATCGTTTCTTAACTCCTCTAATTCATTCAATTGGAGTTTTCTCAACTTGCCGGCCTCATCCAAATCAAAATTAAAAGCTTTTATAGCCCAATAGGCTTTATGCTCAAGTTCTACCGGCAAGTGGCAAGGTTTACCAAAAACAAGTCGGTAAGGGGACATACCAAGGGGAGTTTTAAAAGCAGTACGGTAAGCCCAAAGTGCATCCAACAAACGTAAGGACCAATCCTTTCGGTCGGGGCTAACCGTTTTTTCTAAAATTTGTTTAATCTCCCTATTGGCTAGTTCCACTTGACCACTTGTTTGAGGGTGGTACGATGTAGCTACTTTATGGATTACTCCATATTTCAACATTAGAGACTCAAAGGGTTTGTTACAAAAGTGAGTTCCTTGGTCACTTATGATGGCTCGTGGTGTTCCAAATCTAGATAGGACATTTTCTTTCAAAAATTTTACAACGGTCCTATGGTCATTCTTTTTACACGCCACGGCCTCTACCCACTTGGACACATAGTCCACAGCAACTAATATGTAAAGATTACCAAAAGATGGGGGAAATGGGCCCATGAAGTCTATACCCCAACAATCAAAGATCTCAATAATAAGAATGGGGTTAAGAGGCATCATGTTCCTACGAGAAATGGCTCCCAACTTTTGGCATCTTTCACATGTCCTACAGAAATCATTAGTGTCCTTAAACAATGTGGGCCAATAAAATCCACACTGCAAGATTTTTGCAACGGTTTTCTTTATAGAAAAGTGCCCACCACAAGCTTCAGAATGACAAAAGTTTAAGACACTAGTGATTTCATCATTAGGAACGCACCTCCTAATAATTTGGTCGGGACAATATTTAAAAAGATTGGGATCATCCCAATAAAAATTACGTACCTCAACCAAAAACTTTATCTTATCTTGTGCGCTCCACTCCTTCGGAATTTCACCTACAACAAGGTAATTCACAATATGAGCGTACCATGGCAATTCAGAAATAACAAATAAATGCTCATCAGGAAATTCATCATTAATAGGGAGGTGATCCGAATTATCCTCGAAAGTGAGTCTTGAGAGGTGATCCGCTACCACGTTCTCAACTCCTTTCTTGTCTTTGATTGTTAGACTAAATTCCTGCAATAACAAAATCCACCTAATTAGTCGCGCCTTAGCATCCTTTTTGGTAAAAAGATACTTGAGGGCGGCATGATCAGTAAAAACAACAATAGGTGATCCAATCAAATAAGCACGAAATTTGTCTAAAGCAAAAACAATGGCTAGTAACTCTTTTTCAGTAGTTATGTAATTCATTTGTGCACAGTTAAGAGTTCTACTAGCATAATAGATGACATATGGCTTCTTGTCTTTCCTTTGGCCTAATACCGCTCCTATGGCATAGTCACTAGCATCACACATGAGCTCAAAAGGAAGGCTCCAATCCGGTGATCTCATAATAGGAGCGGAGGTAAGCTTATCAATTAGCTTTGTAAAAGCTTCTTGACATGCTTCCGTCCAAATAAAGGGTGCATCCTTAAGAAGGAGGCTACACAAGGGTCTAGAAATAAAACTAAAGCCTTGTATGAACCTACGGTAAAAACCCACATGGCCTAGGAAAGATCTAACATCTTTGACAGTCTTAGGGGTAGGTAGTTTAGAAATTAATTCTATCTTGGACTTATCTACCTCGATACCCCTAGATGAGACAATGTGGCCTAGGACTATCCCGGAGGTTACCATGAAATGGCACTTCTCCCAATTCAAGACAAGGTTCTTTTCCTCACATCTAGCCAACACTTTGCCTAAATTCTCCAAACATCCATCAAAAGAATCACCAAAGACCGAAAGGTCATCCATAAACTCTCCGACCATATCACTAAAGATACTCATCATACACCTTTGAAAGGTGGCCGGAGCATTACATAATCCAAATGGCATGCGGCGAAATGCATATGTGCCAAAGGGACATGTAAAAGTGGTCTTATCCTAGTCTTCTAAATCAATCTCAATTTGATAATACCCAGAATAACCATCTAGAAAACAATAGAAAGAATGTCCCGCCACTCTCTCTAACACTTGGTCAATGAAAGGTAAGGGGAAATGGTCTTTTCGGGTAGCGGCATTCAACTTCCTATAATCAATGCACATCCGCCAACCCGTGACTAACTTAGTGGGCACTAATTCCCCAAGCTCATTCTCAACAACCGTGACTCCCGACTTTTTGGGAACCACTTAAGTAGGACTAACCCATTTGCTATCCGCTATCGGGTATATAATACCCGCATCTAACAATTTAAGCACTTCACTTTTTATTACTTCTTTCATGTTTGGGTTTAGCCTACGTTGAGGCTCTCTAGAGGTCTTAACCTCTTCCTCAAAATGTAACTTGTGTGTGCAAACTAAAGGGCTAATTCCCTTAATGTCCGCTATGGTCCAACTAATTTCGATTTTGTGCTTTTTCAAGAGTTGCACTAGGCTACCTTCCTGTTCAACAGTTAATTTAGAGGAAATCACTACAGGAAAGGTATCACCTGATTCGAGGAATGCATATTTAAGCTCACTTGGGAGTTGCTTCAACTCAAGCTTTGGAATCTCAATGCTAGAAGGAAGGGGCTTGAGTTCACTTTTGGGCAACTCCTCAAATCTTGGTCTCCACCCACTTAGCTCCATAACCTGAAAATCATCAAGTAAAGAACAAACATCAGTAATTTCAGAGTTAATGGAAGAATCTAAATCATAAGAATTTACGATACAAGATTCAAGAGGGTCCAAAAAATAAGTGTTGTGGAATTGGTCTTCCACAACCACATCAACCCAATTGGCCACTTCACATTCATCATCTTCAACCAATTGCTTTCCAATGTTGAAGATGTTCACTTCCAAAGTCATGTGCCCGAAAGAAAGCTTCATCAAACCATTCCTACAATTAATCAATGCATTAGCAGTAGCTAAGAAAGGTCTACCAAGAATTATAGGAATTTTTGAATTAGCATGCACAACAGATTCAGTGTCCAATATGAGAAAATCAACGGGATAGTAAAACTTATCTATCTGGACTAACACATCCTCCACAACACCTCTTGGTCTTTTTACCGACCGGTCCGCTAATTGTAACACCACCATGGTGGGTTTAATTTCTCCTAGACCAAGTTGTAAATAGACTGAATAAAGCATTAAGTTCACACTTGCCCCAAGATCAAGCAAAGCTTGCTCGATTTCATGGTCACCAATGATACAAGAAATGGTTGGGCAACCGGGGTCTTTATACTTAGGAGGTGTGTTATGTTGAATCAAAGCACTAACTTGTTCGGTGAGAAAAGTTGTTTTCTTCACATTGTGCTTTCTTTTCATAGTGCATAAATCCTTAAGAATCTTGGCATAAGATGGTACTTGCTTAATCACATGCAAGAGTGGTAAATTAATTTTCACTTGCCTAAGATTTTCTAGGATTTCAGGACTAGAATCCAACTTCCTTGAAGCTTTTAGAGCTTGTGGGAAAGGTACGGAAATTGGTCTACTAAGAGGTTCACTTGTGGTAGGCAAATCAACTTTGTCACTACTCTTTTCTTGCTCTTCTATGTGTGGGCTATCAACATTCTTCCCACTACTAGTAGTGACTTCATTAACATGCTCTACATTCTTTTTATTTTGGGAACCTTGAGCCATGTGTTGACCTTGAGGTATTTGAGGTTGGGATGGAATTTTCCCTTTCTCATTTACTGTTAAAGCATTGGTCAACTTTGAAATGTGGCTTTTCATTTCCTTATTCTCTTCGGCTAATTGATTTAAAAGTGCATCATGTTTTTTATTGGTCTTGCTTTGTGTCTCAAGAAAAGCATGAATTGTACTTTCAAGTGAATTAGAGGAAGAAGGAAATTGTTGTTGTGCTTGGTGTGGCACATGAGTGGGAGTGAATTGTTGTGGTGGAGGTGCATGTTGGGAGGGATAGGATTGGGAAAAATTCCTTTGTGGCATGGATGGTTGTTGGGAAGAGTGAGTGTCATTCTTCCAACCAAAATTAGGATGATTCCTCCATCCCGGATTGTAAGTCTCGGAGTAGGGTGAAAATGGTTTCCTAAAGTTCCCTATGGCTCCACAATGTTCCTCAAAAACCCCAACTACACTAGGCAACATCGGGCAATCCTTGGTAGGATGCTCCGGATCATGGCACACACTACATTCCTCATGCATTTCAACTTGGTAACCTTGCTTGGTACCACTAGTCCCTCTCATTTTTAGGGTCTCTATCTCCTTGGTTAGTTGGGCTATTTGAGCCCTCGAACCATCCTCCTCTTTCAATTGATAAATCCCTCCACTCGAAGAAGTAGAGGTGTGAGGTTTAGACCGATTAGTACTCTCAGTAGCACTAGGTCCGGTCCATGTGTGGGCTTTTTCTGCCAAATGGTTCAAATACTCAATAGCCTCATCGGGGTCTTTTTGCAAGAACTCCCCATTACACATCATCTCTACAAATTGGCGGTCCCTAGGGAGCAACCCCTCATAAAAACAACTAACCGTACGCCAACTCTCATACCCATGATGAGGACACAAACTCAAAAGGTCCTTGAACCTTTCCCAAGCTTGGTAGAGAGATTCACTCTCTTTTTGTTCAAAGGTTGATATTTGCCGCTTAAAAGCATTGGTCTTGTGCTCGGGAAAATATTTTTTAAAGAAAATATGTGTCATCTCACCCCATGAAGCAATAGACCTAGGTCTCAAAGAATACAACCAAGTTTTCGCCTTATCTTTCAAAGAAAAGGGAAAGAATTTAAGCCTAACTGTATCTATTGATCCTAATTGGCTATGGAAAGTGGCAACTACCTCCTCAAACTCTCTAATATGCACATATGGATTTTCATTATCCATACCATGAAATGTAGGAAGGAGTGGAATCATTCCAGGCTTAAAATCAAAATTTTGTTGGTTAGCCGGAAACATGATGCATGATGGTGAACTATTCCTAGCTGGGTGTAGGTAGTCATGTAGAGTCTTGATGGGTTGATCTTCCTCATGATCACCCATTGTGTGTGATGATGTGAGTGAAAGGGTATCAGATGCAATGGGTGAGGCAAATAGATTTGGAAAGTAAGCTTCGGAATCCGAAGAATCCGTGTCAGGTTCTCTTGCAAATCTACCTAGATTATCACGATACCTTCTACTCATGCAGCAAAAAATAAATAAAACAACTAACAATGATATATACAAAAAAATGGTATTGACAAAGAAAGGGTTGGAACGAGTTTACCGCCTTGACAAGACAATTGAGCAAACCAATCCCATGATGGTGTTCCTTCAAATACGCCTCTCCCCGGCAACGGCGCCAAAATTTGGTCGGCCTCCAAAACGTCGTTCTTTAATGGAGACTAATCAAATTTGATATGAATGAATATGTATGTGGATGTATAAGGTAAAATGGTAATATATATGGTAAGGTGGGTTGTCGTACCACGGAGAGAGGGGTTTCAAAATAAACACGTAACACTATAAATTAAATCAAGAAAATGTTTTGGTTGTTTTGAAAACTCACAATTTAAATAGGTAAAGAAACTCAAATCTAAAAATTGCTAGGGCTTTGGGTTCCTCAAATTTGCTAAGATAAACTAATTTAATTTAAATCCATGGAATTACACAATTGGGGGTTTCACATCCCAAACCCTCAATTGGAACATTTGCAATAAAAACCATTTTTAATAAAATCTAAATTAGAAATACTATTTGATTGTTCATTGATTTAAACACATAATAAATAACTACATTGGAAAAACCTAAAATCGACATTGTACTAATTAATCTAGCAACAATGTAGTAAAAAGTAATATCCAATGAAATTAAGAGTTCTTAGATTTAATGGAACTAAAATCTTTACTTAACTATGAGAAAAACATGATTGAACTCATGAAAAGATTCAAATTATAGAACCACAAATAAAAGGAATGACAAAAAGATGAGAACAATCAAATAATAAATCTTGAACATTGAAACTCAAAATGAATTTAAAAGAAATTAGTTACCTTACAAATTTGGATTCCCCCTTAGCCCAAGCTAAAAGTCTAGCCAATCATGGCCAAGAAATTACAAAAAAGAAACTAGAGAAATAAATGCTAGAGAAAAAAAACTAAAGAGAAAAACTGAAGAAAAACTCTAAAACTGAAAAACTGCTCCAGCGGCACTGCTGCTTCCCTTTTTTTACTGCTTCAGCATCTTCATTTAGGGCTCCTCCTCTTTAAAATAATCCTATGTGATGCGGCAATATAATGGAGCATGCACCCCACACCCATCCAAGCCACGCGTGAATTTCACTTAAGCTCATAGAGCTCTGATCGTGTGTGATGCAGCTTGGCAAAATCACCATTGCAATCCACGATCAAAATGTCAAACCAAGTTTCCGTAATTTTCATTTAAGCTCTCATGGCTTTGATCTAGTGTGATGCGGCTAGGAGAGGAGAGTGTGAGCTTGTTAGCCTTGTGGGCCTTGTGGGCTTATAGGCTTTTGGGCTTTGATTTTCTTTTTCTTTACAAACATTAATTTGTACCTAAAACAAAAATATAAAATTTAGACTTTATAAAATTAAAATAACACATACAAATAAATTATTTTTATACAACGTAATGAAATAAAATAAATACAATGATTTGCATACAACTAAAAATAAAATGCAAAATAATTCTATTAAAAACGTTAGAAAATGGGCTTAATAAGTCATATTTCATGACTTATCAGTACCCGCAACAATTAGGATCTTTGAAATTTGAAAAATAACAAGCAAAAATGTGCTTATGATAACTTGGCAATAGATTCTTCACAACCATTTGAATATGTTCCTCTTCATTAGGCCTTATTGTCATTTGTCCTGCCTATGCTCTTCATCTTCTTATAAAAGAAGAAAAAGTCTCATTCAAGTTTTGCTTTGTCATCTCTATATAAGTCTCACTTTATTATATCAACTAGTCGTAGACCCGCGCGGTGTGCGGATTTTTTTTCATATGGTAAAAGCAATAGTCCGTCTTAATAATTCTTTCTCATTTTTAGATATCTATTAAATGTTATTTGTGTCTTTAATATATTTGTTGAATCTGTAATCCATTAGGAGTTAGACACCCAAAAAAAATATAAACTAAAACTTTTTTTTAGTATAAAACCAAGGGACAAAAACTTCATCAACATTCATGGGCTCCTTATCTATTGACGTTTACATGAACCAATTCAATCCAAAAAAGAAAAAGAAAAAGACAATCAATCATAAGAAGAAAAAATACATATTAAATCAACAATTCCATTAAAAGTTAGACACCCAAAAAAATATAAACAAAAACTTTTTTTTTTTTATTATTTACATAAAATAGTTCTCAATATGTTCTGCATGCAGCTCTCTCTCAATTGCTTGTTCCAATATGTCTTTTTCATTCACGTTTTTCCTGCTTGTTTTGAAATGAGATTTCCTTCGCCTTTTGAATCGTTAGTACTGGCCTTTAGCAGTTGTAGAATCAAGATCGATAATACAAAAACAAAAATGAGAATCATAGGAGGCAAATAACTTTCTTTCAAGAATGCATTTGGCTATTCCTCGGTATTATGAAACGCCTACTCAATCATGCATAATAACACTCTATACTACCTACACAAAAAAAAAAAAAAAAAATACATGATGATAGGAACAAACCCACAAAAGGCAATCGGACATGAAGCTTAGGAAACCACACAAAGGTGTTTAAATAAGAGATTGTGGTGCAATCAATTAGGGAGATGAGTTGGTGAGAGAGTTCAAGAGATGAGGTAGAAGAAGATGTGAGGAAGAGGAAAAGTCTATGAAAAGGGAGAGAATTAAATAGAGATAAATGTTAAAAGGTAGGAGTGAGAGAATTAATTAATTAGAGGTATGGGTGGTGAGGAAGGGTGTAGGAATAGAAAATCTGATGTGGCATCTTTAGGAAGAAAGCTAAAGTTTTACCTATTAGTTTATATACTAGTCGTGGACCCGCGCGATGTGCGGATTTTTTTTCATATGGTAAAAGCAATAGTTCACCTTAATAATTCTTCCTCACTTTTAGATATCTACCAAATGTTATTTGTGTATTTAATATATTTGTTGAATCTGTAATCCATTAGGAGTTAGACACCCAAAAAAATATAAACTAAAACTTTTTTTTAGTATAAAACTAAGGGACAAAAGCTTCATTAACATTCATGGGCTCTTTATCTATTGTCGTTTACATGAACCAATTCAATCCAAAAAAGAAAAAGAAAAAGACAATCAATAGAAGAAAAAAATACATATTAAATCAACAATCCCATTAGGAGTTAGACACCCAAAAAAATATAAACTAAAACATTTTTTTTAGTATTAACATAAAATAGTTCTCAATGTGTTCTACATGTGACTCACTCTCAATTGCTTGTTCCAATCTACCTTTTTCATTCACGTTTTTTCTTGTTTGTTTTGAAATGAGATTTCCTTCGCTTTTTGAATCTTCAGTACGGGCCTTTAGCAGTTGCAAACCAAGATCCACTACAACTAAAAAGGGTATTAACAACATTAGATTAACAGCATGTATAATAAAATGTTGTGGAAGAATGATTTCACAATATTCTTGTTAAGCATGTTGTTAATGTAAAATACAGTAACTCCCTTTTACCACGTGCTATTTCGAGAATGTTGTTAGAACAAATAATAACAATGTTTTTTTAAAAAAGTTGTTAATTTAAAGGTTTTTACAACCTCTAAAAAAATGTTGTTAATTTAAAAAGTTTTTACAACTTTTAAAAAAAGTTGTTAATTTAAAGGTTTTATAACATTTAATGTTTGTTGTGACAAGTATAAGTGCTATATTTTCTCAAAAGAAAAAAAGACAAAGTGCTATAAAAATTTTTGCTGGGAAACAATTCCCGCGTGTGTGGGAATCCAAAGTAAAAAAGAACCCAAAAAATTTAATAACACCTAAACAAATCTAATTATTTGGCCGGCCCTAATTCTCTCCCTTTTAAAAAAAGTTGTTAATTTAAAGGTTTTTATAAGAGTAATGCTGCTTGCTCTTTTTTTTTTTTTTTGTTTCTTTTCATTTTTTATTCTCCACCATGCCGATTCCAGTTGCTGCTTCTTTCCTTTATTCTTTTCTTTTTCTTCTTTACTCCAGCTGCCACACTGCTTCTTTCTTTTTCTCTTTCTTCTTTTCCGCTGTTCAGCACTTCCTTGTCTCTCTTGGTTTTTCTTTTTCTTTTCTTTCATGTGCACAGATAGTTCTTTAAAGGATTTGATAACTTCACCCACCACTTTAATATTCCTTTGCTTTTGTTTTATTTGATCATGCACGCAAACCATTTCTTCTCTTTGTATTCAACATATTATGGACTATGTTCCCATGTGACAATGTACAAAGTGATCCCATGAACCCATTTATTCTCTTTGTATTCTTCCCTCCAACCTCACCATCGCTCTCTCTCATTTCCAATCTCTTCCTCTCACCTGCCGCTCTCTCTCTTACTATTGCTCAGAAATCCATTCTTTAGGTGTAAGTGGTAAGTGATATTTTAAACTCTTTACTTTCAATCCTTCCTTTTTATTATATGTTGTTTTGGGGTTTCATTAGAATTTTTTATTTTTGTTTTCCTATAAAGAGTCACTTGCAAGTGGGTATAAGTCTCTCTATTTCTTTGAACACTTTTTAAAAAAAAAAAAAAAAAAAAAACTATTTAGCAATAAAAAACAGAGCCTTGCATGCCAACTTTGTTTCATCAGTGAAGCATAATATAACACTTCCAATTTCTGCAGTGAAACTTCGCAATAGATTCTTGTACACTGCTAGTGAGTCAATTACTTTTGATGCCAAACTCCAATCCTAAGCCTTTATGAGATATTATTTTGTAACTTGTTTTGTTTGTGTTAGTCTCTGCCATAAGCCTTTCTTATTTCCTATTTCCTTGATTTGAATGCTAAAAGATATTTGATAATGATAATTATGGTTTGAATGCTAAAGTATATTTTGCTATATTCAAGCTTAAAAACATTTTTGCCTGACTTAGTCGCCTGGACACATTTGCAGGGTCACCTAGGTTGGAACATCCAGTCGCCTGGTTCCCAATCCAGTTGCTTGGATGTGGCAGTTTCTCATTTTTCTGATTTTTAACCCCTTTTTCAAATTTTATTTTAGGAAAAATTACACTTTACCACCCTCAACTATCACCCTTTTTCACTTTACCCCATAAACTTTAAAAAGTATCAATTGACCCCCTAAACTAATCCAATTGCATGGCCGTTACCCCCTGAGACCAAAATCGAGTTAAAATAGACGGAATTGAGCAACACGTGACACGCATGTGATCTAGGGCCCACCAAAACACCTTTACCAATTTTATTTTTATCTAAACCCCAAAATGCCCTTTTCCCCTTTTAACCAAAATCCGCGGTAAATACTTCAACAGGCATGAGCAAGAAGGTGGTGTCCAATCCATGCTGTTCCTTCAACTCCAACTTAGCTGGCCAATCCAATGAAACCACTCCACCATCCTCTGTACTCACACAAACTCTCTGATACTCTAATTTAAAATCATTCTCACTCTCTCCGCCACTCCTCACTACAATCCTCCCCCTGTTCATCTCCTCAGATATCGAAGGACATCGCAACAACACGAACCGGTTAAACGGCGTCGGAATCGTGAAGAATATCCACTCACCGATATCGGAATTGAGTCCCGGTCCCAGCTGATTCTCCGAACGCCGAGAGAGGAGGAGAGCGAAACCGGAGGCGAAACCGAGCGCAGGAGCGATGAATTGCTAGGAATTGACGGAAGGGAATTGGGAGATAAGGGTTTGGAAAAGGTCTTCGAATTGGGTGCGGATTGGCAGGCTACAAGTAGAGGTGGTTTGTTTGAGGTGGAAATTAATGCTATAAGGAAGCAAAATCTTCAACATACCCTAACACCACCACCTTCCTCAACTGAAACAGAATCAATATATCCCAAATCATCTGGGTTAAGCTAGCTAAGCTTCAGCTAATGCACGAAAACAGAAAAAACCAACCCCCCAACCCTCATCGCCGAAACCCAGCCACATGCCACCATGGACCCACTCATAAACCCATCCACGCGCCGACATGGACCCGCTCAGAAACCCATTGCTCATTTGCTAACTCAAATGTAGCAAATCACAAAACCTACCCCCCCAGCCCTCATCACTGAAACCCACTCCGCAGATCAAACCACCCCCAATCCCTCATCACCGAAAACCACTCTACAAATCTCCTCATGCCGGCGTACATCAACAAATCTCTTCATGTGTTGAGTCGTTGATGAAGTATGAGAGAGAGAGATCGGAGAAATTGTGAGATTAAAGAGAGGATTTTTTTTAGTTAAAAGGGTGGGTTTCAATTTAGGGTTGGACTGATAAGGGTATTTCGGGGTTTATGAAAAAATAAAATTGGTAAAGCTGAACTAGTGGGCCTTAGATCACGTGCATGTCACGTGTTGCGCTTTTCCGTCTATTTTAATTCGATTTTGGACTCAGGGGGTAACGGCCGTGCAATTGGATTAGTTTAGGGGGTCAATTGATACTTTTTAAAGTTTAGGGGGTAAAGTGAAAAAGGGGTGATAGTTGAGGGTGGTAAAGTGTAATTTACCCTTTATTTTATCATTTAAACAATAAATCCAGAAAATTGAAAAACAAATGTTATGTTTAATATTTCCAATCATCACTCAACATGTTTATACAACCAATATAAAACAAAACTCATTTCGTATTTCCTTGATTTAGTTCAAACATAGAACAACCAACCAATACAACATATTTTTCCTTTTCCTTGATTTAGTTCAAACATAGAACAACCAATCAATATAACATATTTCTCCCCTTTGGTTTCTCCCCCAAAATATCATATTTTTCTCCTGTTTGGCATAAAGAAATGAAAACAAATACTTTTATAGTTGTAAGATTCTTCATGCTAGTGGCTAGGAGGGATTGGAGGTTCGGTTGAAGATGCTTTAGGAAAGGATATGATGTCCCTTGCCGTATGCCTAAGATGCCGATGATTTAAGCAATCCGGAAAGGATATGAGATGATGCCCATATATTAGGTAATCTCTCTTTCTTCTGTCATACAAAGTTGCAAAAGTATCAACAGTGTATGAGAGAGATTTTTCCAACGATTTGGATGAGGAAGATATATTAAGAGTGTATGCCAGAGATCTTTCCATCTACCTGGTGTATGAGAAAGGTACTCCAACCGAGAAGCATGATCAATAATAATCTTGCTTCGTGGAAATGTGATCAATAATAATCTTGCTTCGTTCTGAGAAGATCAAGTATTTGATTTTATGAATCTCTAACTAATGCTGCATCCTCTTAGAGTTTTATCTGAAGAATGAGAGAAAAATTATCTAAGAGGAGTGATATGCAGTTGAGAGGTGAAGCAAATTTATAGAACAGTCGTGCGGTTTGAATGAACGGTTCAGATTTTGCAATGTGTCACGTGGGTGAATGAACGGTTCAGATTTAATAAATTATTTCGCAACGTGTCTGGCTTATCCACTCTCTCACGCTAGAGACACTGATAATTCCGGAATTGATATCAGCTTTTTCAAAAAGACGATCTTGTCGACGCATCGAGACCTGAGTCAGTGATTTTTTCATATACGTTAAAACTTGTCGACGCATCGATTCCTGAGGCAGCTTGTCTTTCCGTATAAGTTAAAAGTTGTCAATGCATCGATTCCTGAGACAGAGCGTTTTTCCGTATAAGTTAAGACTCGATTCTCAACAAAGGCGTCTCGGGAGTTGAATGACAGCACAGACTTCTCTCAGGAGTCGAATGACAGCTTGATCATACAGACTTCTCTCGAGAGTCAAGTGATAGCTTAATTACACAAAAGAATTCTAAAGTTTATTTAACGCTCTCTGGTTTTCAATTAACTTCATCTCTCTCAAGATTTTAACTTAATCTTTACTTTAGATTTTCTAAAAATGGCTTCCTCTTCTTCTCTAAACAATCAAGAGGCAATTGATTTGAATGATGCCCCAAGTATAATGCAAGTACCTTCTACAATGCCAGAAGTCTGGCGTCCTTACTTTCTTACTCCTAGCGGCCCTGTCAAGGTAAATGATTTAGTGATGCTGAATGGTGTAACTGCAACTGCAGTAGCTGCGAGTCTTTGTACTCTGGAGGACGGAAAGGTTTTAGCTAGGAGAATTGATCCACAAATAATAAATGATTCAATGACACTCACAATTCAGTGTATTGCCTCTGTTTCTAACATGGGACGTCATCTTCATATTAGGAATCATGATGTTAGAGCACTGCGTTCTCAAGTCACCACTTTGCAAAGGTTGCTGAAGGAGAGTAAGAAGAAGGTAGAAGAGGTTTAGGAGGAGAACAGAAGGATGAAGATGCTTGTGGATTCGTATGCTGATGATTTAGTAACCCATTCCACAGAGCAGAGCAAGAACATTGCTGAGCTGCAGAAGCAGTATGAGAAGCTACTCGCTAAGGTGAAGGAATTGGCTTCTCGCTCTATCCCCAAACAAATGTAGTGGGAAGTGTAGTGGTTTTTCCTTTTGTGGTGGCTTCTCCTTTGTGGCTTTCTTTTATGGCTTGTCTTGTTGATCTATGTATTATCTTTTTTTTAATGAACTTCAAGTTTGTTTTTAATGATTAGCTTTATTTCTTAATTTTTATGCATGAACATATACGTAAGCATACATAAGATTGAGCATATAATCTAATATTCAAACAATATAACTAGAAGGATATAAAATGAAAAGATTTATGAACATGATATGGATAAAATCATTTTATATTCAATTCTTAAGGTATATATAGATAAAGAGTGACAAATTTGTGATTCTAAGTCAATGTTATTGTTTGTATCCTATTATCATTAAATTTATGGATTTATGCTTCATTTTGCAGGTGCTAGTCAGTATGAAAGGAATTAAGAAAGAGAATTTCATGGAGATATGTTGCTCGTGTAGTAGTTTGGAGCCATTTACTTCTTGAATTGAAAATAATTTAAACATTGATTGATTGAAGTTAAAGATCATCTAGACAATTTGATTTATTTGTTGAATATTATGTCTTATTTTCTTTTGAAGCGAAACTAGCTTGCAGTGTACCATTTGAATTGAAACTAGTTTACCATTCTAATTGAAATTAGACTTTGAAGTTTAATTATATAAAGTGTATGTGTGTTGGTAATCTTGTGTTGCTTTCTGTGTTGATATAATGTTTGGATTATGATTTATATAAATATAGAAACAGGTCTTCTTCTTTCCAAAAAAAAAAAAAAAAAAGGGTCTGTAGGTAGCCATTAAAAGAATATAATTAAAAAAATGATTAAATACATTGTTGGTCCCTAACGTTTATCCAAGTTGCACGTTTGGTCCCTAACGTTTCAAACGGGCAAAAATGGTCCCTAAGGTTTCAAAATCATGCACCATTGGTCCTTCCATTAGTCCCCGTTAACTTTGTGTATACGTGGTTAACGGATTGATAACATGTCCAATTTTTAATTGAGCTGACATTTTTTTCATTTACAATTAGGATGTAACATGACATACCCTTTAAAAAACAAATAAAACTCACCCAACCCAAATTAAAAAACTCAATTACCCAAATTAAATTAAACCCTAAAATCATATTGTGCATCTCTCTTCTCCCTCTTCCTCTCTCTCTCCTCACTCGCACCATTAATTCTTCTTCCATGCCGCACGTCATACATGAAGTAGCCACCATTGCCTTCTGACATCTTTTTGCAACTTACCCAATGATGCGATTTGACAAGAAATGGATGATACAATTACTGTCGATATTATAGAGAAGAAATTGCACAGCAGTTAATTGAGCCCATATCCTCAGCCTAGAGGGATATAAAAACCATAAAGTCTCACACTGTTAATTATTAGCCTTTTGAATTCCTAGACTTGTACCAATTACAAGCTTTGGCAATGATGAGTAAGCATTTGCCACATGTTGAGGGCCACTGATAAATCAAGAGAACTGTATTTATCTTAAGCATATTAACATAAGAAAAGTGTAAAAAAATTCTATTCATTAATTACCTGAATTAAATAGTAGTGTTAGGTATATTACAATCGTCTTTGATTGCCAATTCTGTGTTGTTGGTTTGGGTGATGGTGCAAGTAAGGCTAGAGAGACAGAGGAAGAGGGAGAAAAGAGATGAACAAGTCTAATTTTAAGGTTTAATTTAATTTAATTTGGGTAATTGGGTTTGGTGGATTGGATGAGTTTTATTTGATTTAAAATAAGCTGCCATGTCAGATCCTAATTGTAAATGAAAAAAAAAAATGTCACCTAAATTAAAAATTGACTACATCATCAATCTGTTAGTCACGTATACACAAAGTTAACGGACACTAACGGAAGGACCAACAGTGCACGATTTTGAAACGTTAGGGATCATTTCTACCAGTTTTAAACGTTAGGGACTAAACATGCAACTTGGGTAAACGTTAAGGACCAACAGTGCATTTAACTCTTAAAAAAAAGTAAAAAGTATATAACACAACATTCTATGAATGTTGTCAAAACGTATTCAAAGCACTCTTCTACAACGTTTAGAAAATGTAGTGAAAGGAACAAGCAGACAACATTATTTAATGTTGTACTAACATGTATAGACAATGTATAATAAATATTGTCTAACATATAAAGACCACATTTAGTAAACGTTGTAAAAAGATTTTTAACAATATTTTTTAAGTATGGTCTTTACATGTTACAAGAATATTTTTCGAACGTTGTTAATTAGAAATTTAACAACATACTAGACAACATTAATTGAAAGTTGTTGAAAGTCTGACACTTTCCACAACACCTCATCCTACAACATGCCCTAAAATGTTGTAGAATCGTTTTTACAACATTTTTTACATGTTGTAAAAGGTTTTTTTTGTTGTAGTGATCGATAATACGAAAACAAAAATGAAAATCATAGGGGAGGCAAATAACTTTCTTTTAAGAATGCATTTGGCTATTTCTCGGCATTATCAAACGCTTACTCAACCATGCATAATAACACCTTATACTACCTAAAAAAAAAAAATAATATATGATGATAGGAACAAACCCACAAAGGCAATCGAACATAAAATTTAGGAAACCACACAAAAGTGTTTAAATAGGAGATTGGGGTGCAATCAATTGAGGAGGTGAGGGAGATAAAGAGGTAAGGGAGTTCAAGAGGTGAGATAGAAGAAAATGTGAGGAAGAGGAAAAGTCTATAAAACGGGAGAGAATTAAATAGAGGTAAATGTTAAAAGGTAAGAGTAAGAGAATTAATTAATTAGAAGTATGAGTGAGGAGGAAGGGTGTGGAAATAGGAAATATGGTATGGCATCGTTAGGGAAAAAGCTAAAACTTCACCTATTAGTTTATATAATAGATAATAGATATATATATATTGTACCGATACAATTTAGTGAAATCGATACAAATGTCCTCCAAAGTCTTGGTTCTTGAATTTTCCAGAGTGAGGAACCATTGGAGAGTAGTCACGGTTAAGGATTTTTTAAACATTTGGGCTAAGGAGTTATTCATTGGCTCATAACTCTTAAGGCTTTAAAGCTCTTAGATACATTTCAGATAAGCTGTGGAACAACCTGTCCCATCAAATTTGTTTAGAGGTGACATCTTAAACTTTGGGGGTAGTTGGGCCTTCGGAAATAAGGATAGACAAGTCTAATGCTTCGTCAAATATACGGGCTTCCATGACTATTTGTTCATTCTTGTCTACGCTTCCTATCAAATTTTTATGGGTCTAAAAGCTAGAAAGATTGACTTTGAGCTTGGTGCATCTCTTATTCTTGGTTTCAGTGATCATTAGACATGGTTTGAGAATCTGAAGCTTGGCCTCGAATCTCCTTACTCTTGAAGTACTGGAAGAAAGTATTCAAATCTTCTCGCCTTGAATTTGGCTCGTGAACATTGTCTATGACTATGAGGTCCTTAAGCTCGGCAAATGAGTCACTTTTTTCCATCTTGGGCCATGAGGGACGTTTGCTGAGTTAATGAGCTTGATGAGGATTTAGCTAGGAAGATATATGTGGGTGTGGGTTGGATTGTAGGGTAGGAGGTGGATTTGGCAATGATTCTTAATATTCTAACCTATTTTGCGTGATTTTGTATGAAATAATATCATTTCATGTAAAGAAAATGCACGGATCTATCCTAGATGACATGTACATGATGATGAAAGTTAGCGAAAGATAGAATTTTGTTTTAATTTTAATTTCTTTCATGATTTTGTGATGTAATATGAAAACACGTGCTGGAAATTTAGTAAGTGATGCATGAACATGTTAATTCACACGCTAAATGCATGTTTAAAACAAATATATATATATATATATATATATATCATGTGACTATCATATACTATTATAAACGAAGGGTAAAAATGCTATTTTATTTTATTTTTTTGTAAAAAAGAAATCATGTATTAATTAATTGGGAGTATCTACGTCTAAAGCAGGGACAATGCCAGATGGCATGCTATCTAGCCATTGGTTTACATTAATTAAATCTTTTGTTTTACGGGCTAGAATATGAGGAACGGTATTTCCTTGAAGTTTTGTAAGCGAAATGGAGAACCAACCAAACAAAGAAACCAATGTTTTATTTGAATTATTAGATAAGTAAGAAATTAATTCCAAGCATCATCAGAATGCATAGTGATCAAAAGACACCTTATATGCGAAAAACAGACCCTCGGATTAAAATTTAAAAGATGAGAGAAATTGTTGGGAGTTAGGTGAACTTGACTTGGATAGTTGGATTCTTCTCTTTCATCCTGAAGGCCTAATGATATGCACGTTCTTATCTCCAACAAATGGTTCACGAGCTTCTTCCCTAAATATTCATGGACAGGGGTGGAGCCATTCAATAGCTTGACTAGGCTATAGCCCAGTCAAGATTTTTTTTTTTTTTATTCATTTTTTTTTTATTTTACAGCTAAATTTTAAATTTGCCTATAGATATCAATATAGATACTGAATTCATTTGCAAGGAGACCTGTGCTTCCTTTCCTTTTACTTGCTCTTAGTGGCCTTGATGTATTTGCTGGTTAGTTTCCAAAGAAAATATATGCAGTTGATGAAGTATGAATGCAGATAACTTAGGCCTAGCTCGTTGAGTCATCAACAACAATGGGAGGAAGGTAAAGGTATCCAAGCAAAACATATTGTCTAGTAAAAGATATGTTACTTAAGCAACTATTGCTACAACGTCTGAAATGGATACTTGCTGCTTTAAGCTCCTACACGTTGCGATAGGATTCTTGGTTGTTTACTTTCCTTCGGTCATTTTTAGAAACCGGTTGTTGATTATGATTAACCAAGAGACTTTTCCTCAGAAGGCCGAGAAGATGGATGGGCTCTTGTTCCATTAATATTCTTTGTTCTTCTGGTTTCTCTTTTGAATGAAGGCCATCTTCACTCTTGCCTTTTGCTTGTTGCGGCTTCGATTGTTGTTTGCATGGCACCATATTGTGCACTTCAATGAAAGTTTCAATCGACTCCTCCAACTCCTTTTTATTGTCACTCAAGCTCATCAACCTTTTGAGGAGACAATGGGGAAGTTGGTTCTCTAGCAAAAACAAATCCTGATATCCAAAGGCTACATTGTCGTTTATTGACTATTGTACCCAACTCTTTGAACTTGTCGTTAGTAGCACAATAGATGAATTGTAATGTTGCACAACCATCCACAAACAACAGACAAGCAAGGGCCTTGTAAGAAATTATGAGGGAGGTAAAGGGGCACCCAAAGTAGGCATGCCTTTCCATCTCCTCCAGATTTCAGTTTCAACAGGAATTCATTTCTGCAAGAATGTAACAGCCAAGCATTTATCAAAGGAGTAATGCTTTAGGCTGTTACTCATCTCCACTATCATCAACTCATTAATGGTGGAGAGCTATATATATATACCCCATCATATGAGCAAGATGGTAGACTTATCTGAGTGTGTGCACAGTGTGTTAGTAAGGCATTTAGGCTGTGGAGATTGTTTGTATCTCTCTAGTAGAGAACGACATCGTTGAGCATTAAGTTTGCGGTGAAATATTCAAGCAGGAGCAAGGCTGCGGTTTGGATTGCTGGTCAGCGTGGAGGCTAGCTTTGGACGATGTAAAGCAACCACAAGGGTCTTGTAACATCATTGCTTCGAACAATATATGGTTTGTGAGATATGAGCAAAAGAATGAAATTTGGCCGAAACTTTGATGAATTTTTAAAGTATCAAAACTTTATTATATGTGACATAATTTTATATGGATGTAAACTACTCTTCATTAGCTTTAAATCGATATATAACAAGTTAAATTTGGATTTAAAATGAAGAAGTTATGAACAATCAAAGTTACGGGTGAAAAATTAGAATTTTTGAGAGAGAGAGAGAGTGCTAGAGGTTGAAGATGACACTGTTCTAGCAAGGCCCATTCTTGGCTCCTAAGAGTGTAGTGTGTATGGGATGATACAGAGATCCGTTCTCTTCATCAGCCACCACAATAGAACCCACTTGTCGTTTCGAACATGTACAAGCCGTTAAGAACATATTTCAGCACTCTAATGATGGCAAGTGAATTACACTCTCTGATAGATGAAGGCAATGAAACAATGATAAAAATCATTTTAAAGGGATAATATTTCCCCATTCTCAATAAAGAAAGTGACAGCCACTAAGGTTGTTTCCGGTGGAGGTGTTAGACACCTCCGGCAAGTGTAAATTCGAAATAAATGTTTATTGTTATATATATTTTTTGTATTGATAATATTCGTGTATAAATATTATTTTATTGAATTATACATGTTTGGGCCATATTTAAATTCATGAAGTATTGAATTTATTAAAAAGAAAAATACATAAATGTATATATAAGTAATGTGGGCTATTAAAAAAAAAATTTTAAAGTTAACATATTGATTTCATGTATTATATTTGTCACACCCCGAACCCAAAGCTTGAGCTCGGCACGTGACAACGGCCACACACCCAATAAGACTTATCAACCTATGTGTGCAA
>BKZX01033051.1:0-19984 GCA_014362285.1 Fagus crenata
ACTTAAACTTCTAGCAATGTTGCAATTACTCATTCCATCCAAATTTTCATCCATTTTGTAACGGAACCCACGTGACCCAGAACAAAATAGGGTATGTGAATAAAAAATCCCCCAAGAGTGGGTGCAAAAAATGGAGGTGGAGTAGTTCCAGCACCATAATAAGAGCATTTTCATCCGCACAGGTAAACAATCCTTTTAGTTAAAGTAGCTACTACTGAAGCTAAAATCACAAAAAAAAAAAAATCTCATCCCATCTAGTTGTCTATAGTAACTCAAACTTTTACAAAAGGCTACAAGACCATATTCGTTGCAATATTTTAATATTCAATCTCTGCAATGCTCTAATAATAATACGTCACCTAATTAAAAATATATGTGATGTTTTAAACCCAACGAAAAATAAATTTCATGTAAACTTTAGGATGAAAACAATATATTGGCAACAAAAAAAAAATGGTTACAGACCAAAATTACAACATATCATTGTAAATAACAAATCAGCCCAAATTGCAACCAAATATATATATATATATATATATATATCAGCTATATGTTTTTGATTTTAACAAATAAGAAACTTAAAAATAAATAAAATAAATATGTTTTGTTTTAATAATTTTTTTTTTTATAATTAAATTTAAAACTAAATAATTACGATTACGATCAATCGAGTATAAAAAAAGAGTTTTCAGTTGTTGATATTTTGTTGATAATAAATGGATGTTACTTTGAATTTTTTCATGAAGAAAAAAATTTAGTTCATACAATGGCTCCATTCAAAAAAAAAAAAAACTATAATTTGTTGCGGGAAGCTGCAGAGGACCCGCCTCACAAACAGATGAAAACTATCCTTTTGAAACCATACATTGCAGTTATTAATCCAGTATTAACTGCTATTTAAGATAAGCACTTATGAGTTATGACACCGTTAGCTGTTCCTTCAACTTTGTGAAATCGATGGATGCTTACATAACTTTGATTGTCTTAATTTCTAAGATGAAGCTTGATAAGGAAAAGGTTAAATTTCATAATTATTTCCTGAGGTTCAGTCATTTACAAACTGATCCCTGAGGTTTTAATTTTGTAATATAACTACCTGAGATTTTTTAATTGGTGAAATTGAACCCTCTAACTCTTTAAGTATATTTTTTTCAATCTTGTTAACAAAATTTGTCACATAAATTACACTTGAATTTATAATAATAAATTTTTTATTATAAAATGATCACAAATAATGCACGTGACAAATTTCTTTTAACAAAATCAATATTTAATATACTTAAAAAAGACAATTTTATCAATTTAAAAACCACAATCGCTATATTGTAAAATCAAAATCAAAAGAGTCTATTTATAACCGATACAATCCCATAGAATAATTATATAATTTGGCATAAGGAAAATTCGGCACGCGCAGTGTCATACAAATTGCCAATGGACACAATTATTGGCCTTTACGAGGGGCCATGGCCATTTGGAGTTACCCTTCGCTTCCTTCGATGTTCAATAATTGCCAAAAAAGCAACGACACTGACACGTCCGTGCAAGTTGTAACATGTTATTGCCATTCACAAGCAGCAAATATATGTTTGCACGCCAGATCCAAATCTATCTTGAGCTAATTTTCCAATAGTAATGGATCAATCGCAATCGCCGTTAACTTGTTTTAACTGGCTCTGCCAGGGGATCTGTCTTCCAAGCTGTCTCTTTGAGATTTCCTTTCCATATGGTGGATGAAAATCGAAAGGTCCCCCCATTTTATTTAAACTTGCTTCCCCACGTATCAAATAGATTTTTTTTTTTTTGGTTAAAAGAAAATATATTAACTTATGAACTAATTAAACGGAAGTGAGTAACATTAAATACATCAAAAGCTAAAACCTCCAACACATGCATTGGGGCATTCGAGAAATAAACTAAATCAGGTTGCTGGACGCAACCAGCTTTTGCCAGTAAATCAGTACAACTATTCGCCTCTCTAAAAATATGCTTGAGGGACCTAAGCTCAAACCTCTCTATTAGGTACCTGCAATCATCCACAACAATACTAAAAAAAGCATTAGATGTGGTGGAGGAGTTAATAAGATCAACTGCAACTAGAGAATCCATCTCAATTTCAAGGTTAAGAATCTCAAGATCTATGGCTAACAATAGGCCATATTTGAGAACCCTCAATTCAGCCTGAACACTAGTTGTAAAATCAATTGCCCGAGAGAAACCCCCAACCCATTCCCCAAGATGATTCTGAATAACACCCCCTCCCCCTGCTAATCCGGGGTTTCCTAAAGATGATCCATCCGTATTCAACTTAAACCAACCCAATGGAGGTGGGGTCCATTTAACAGGAATAGGACTTTTCAATTTAACTTTGGAGTAACTGCCAATGAGATAGTAGAATTCTGAGGCAAAAGATATGGTAGTGGCTATAGGATCAACAAATGAAACATCAGGATTAAAAACAAATTGATTCCTACGAAGCCATAAATTCCAAATACCAAAGGAGAAAATTGTTTGCCAAGGAATATTATGATCATGAGTAGAAGAAACACTACAATTAGCATTGATCTAATCAACAAGAGATGCAAAATAAAATTGGTTCCCCACATTAGGAAACCGAAATGCATTCCAAAAAGCAATAGAGTCAAGACAATCACGAAGTAAATGGATTAAAGTCTCATTTGATCCTGAACATCTAGGACAAAAGGTAGGAATGTTAATCCCTCTAGAAGCAAGTGTGTCCCTCACAGGAACGCTAAGATGGTAACATTGCCAAATAAAAAATTGTATTCTTGGGTTAGTTCTCACTTTCCAAATCCAATCCGAAGGTTTGTGCTTAATACACTCGGATTGAGTGTTACAAGCAATAGAATAAGCCTTCTTAAGGTTAAACTCACCCCCACTCGAGTCCCAAACACACCTATCAGCAAGAGGCCTAGAAGGACAAATCGAAATTGCCTTAATAGCCTCACAAGTATTGGAAGGAAGAGTTAAAGAGATTTTAGAAAAATCCCACATACTCACACTCTTAATAACATCACACACCTAAAAAGAGTCCTCAAGTGGGGATAATGGACCCTGCACTAAACAACGAAGAGGCCTATCTCCAACCTATAAGTCATGCCAGAATGAAACACAATGACCATTATTAACCACCTATCTAAGCCCTTTTCTGAAAGTCTCGTGACCCACCTTTAACCCTTTCCAATTACTTGACCCACTCCTACGGGCTCTCAACCTATCATCCATAATACCACTAGGACAATACTTGGATTTCAAAGTTTTTGCCCAAAGAGCATCAGCATCCTCCATAACTATCCAATTAAGCTTAGCAAGGAGAGCAATGTTTCTAGACTTGGTAGAATACAAACCTAGACCCCCCTTGTCTTTAGGTTTACAAACTTTTTCCCACCCAACCATGTGCATTCTCTTCCTATCAGATGAGGAACCCCATAGGAAATCTTTATTCAGTTTATCTAATTTAGAACAAATCCTAATAGGCAAGGCAACATTCTACATATAGTAAGCCAGAATAGATGAGATAACAAATTGTATAAGCACTACTTTACCTACAGGTGATAGAAGCTTAGCCTTCCAACTAGAAAACTTAGCTTGGACTTTCTCCACAATGAAGTCAAAATCTCTAGAACTACGCCCATTAGGCCTAACGGGAAAACCCAAGTACTTGCCAATGTTAGGAGTGCTTGAAACTCCAAGAATACCACACAAGTGTTGTCTAAGATTGGGGTTAACATTTGGAGAGAAGAAAACCTTGGATTTAGACAAGTTCACCTTTTTCCCAGAAAGATGACAAAAATCTGCAAGCACTTTAGTAATAGTATTGCAGCTATTAATAGAAGCCTCTGCATAAAACAACAAGTCATCAGCAAAAATAAGATGAAAGAACACAAGGCCACTCCTAGATGCTTTAATGGCTTTCCAACTATTATTTTCACAAGCTTCAAGAATCTTAAGACTCAAGTATTCCATGCATAAGATGAACAGATAAGGAGATAAAGGATCTCCTTGTCTAATGCCTATAGAAGGTTTAAAAGTCTCCATCTGACCCTCATTAACCAATATAGAAAAGGAGGAGGTGGACACACACTCAAGAACAAGGTTGACAAAACTCGTAGGGAACTTGAAGAACACTAGAACTTCACGAATGAAATCCCATTCAAGTCTATCATAAGCTTTCTCCAGATCAAGCTTAAGGAAAAACTGTCCAATCCTACTTTTCTTTCTCTGAATAGAGTGAATAAGCTCTTGAGCAATAATGACATTATCAATACCTCTCCTACCAGGCACAAAAGCAGCCTGGAATGGGGAAACTAGGTTACCAAGGATAGGCCTAAGTCTACTCACGATGATCTTGCTAACAATCTTGTACACAGTGTTGCAAAGGCTAATAAGTCTAAATTAATTTAGGGTTTCAGGCCCAAGACATTTAGGAATCAATGATATCAAAGTTTTATTCAAATATTCAGGCATTTTTCCAGTGGCAAAAATATGACGCACCTCTTTAACAACAGACTCACCAACCGTATACCAACACTTTTGGAAAAACCCCAGGTGTAACCCATCAGGTGCTGGGGCTTTGAAAGGCTTAAAAGACCAAAGACTAATTTTAACATCCTTTTCATTAACTGGAGCAAGAATAGACAAAGCTTCAGCATCCGAAACTCTAGAGGCCCAAACAGGAAGGCAAAAATCATTTGGGACAGGAACATGAGTGGAGGAAAAGAGATCCACAAAGCCTTGCTGAATGTGAAGACGAATGAGATCACTATCCGTAATCCATTCCCCAACACTATTCCTTATTCTAACAATTTTATTAAACCTCCTACGCACAAGAGTAAATGTGTGAAAGAACTTAGTGTTCCTATCCCCTTCCACTACCCAACCCACTCTAGACTTAAGGGCCCAAAAATCCTCCTTTAATTTAAGGACATTGAAATAATCCTCTCTAAGAGCCTTCTCCATCCTAAACAAAGATTCCGATGGATTGGATGCCAAGGCACATTGAATGCCATTTAACCTTGCAAGAATATGGTTTTTTCTATGAAAAATGTTACCAAACTCACGCTTATTCCAAACAGTGACCATAGAAGCAAATGTATTAAAAGTAGCCAACAGATTAGGGGATGGAATAGCCCAAGCTTTATCTACAATGTTTGGAAAATCAGAGTGTGAAAGCCAAATATTCTCAAAGCGAAAAGGTCTAGGTAAAACATGAGGAATGATAGGACAAAGAGTCAAAAGAAAAGGACAATGGTCAGAGTGAATTCGAGTTAAGTGAGAGACAGTTGCCTCAGGAAAAAGGATCCTCCAATCCGGATTTGCCAAGGCTCTATCAAGCTGTTTCATAATTAAAGAACTAAGATCATGATAGTTACTCCAAGTAAATTTGGGACCAGAAAAACCCAAATCAATCATACTACAGGCATTTAGGTAGTTTTTAAATTCAAACATTCTGCTATTAGAAGGCCTGTTTCCCCCCCATTTCTCATCACATGACAAAATGTCATTAAAATCCCCAAGCATAACCCAAGGCAAATTATGAAGACCAGCAATGACTTTCAAATTATCCCAGAGAATTCTACATTTAGACCTACGAGGGCTAGCATAGATGGCAGAAAGTAACCATAAAGAGTAAGAACCTTTTACCTGAACTGAGACATGAATTTCTTGTTTAGTTGAACACAAGTGCTCCACGTCCACCTCGTCTGTCTTCCACAGAATCCAAACTCCCCCAGCAAATCCAATAGTGTTTGTGCATAAAAATCCATCAAAAGGAAAGGACCTAGCTAAATCTGCAGCTCGACTACCACCAAGTCTAGTCTCAGTCAAAATTAGGATTTCAGGACTATTGATTCTCAAAATGTCTTGCAAAGCTTTATGGAAGCAAAGGTTTAATACTCCTCAGCAATTCCAAGTGAGTATGTTCAAGCCGATCTCACTGGACAACATAAAAAGAGGATTTTGAGTCGGGAACAGCGTGCCCTCCGCCTTTAGTGAATTCCATGCCCTCTCCGGCCACATCTCCCATATATTGTTCCGAATCGCTTCTAGCAAACTGATAAGTTAGTATCCCCTCCCCCTTCATTTCTGAACAACTTATCCTTATCTTGAATTGAGGTATGCATTTTGCAGGCTGAATTAGTTTTAGTGACTTTCGATTTCCTTTCCAATTGAGAAGAATTGGACTTGACAGCATCACCTTCCTCTCTTTAAACTCTGGAAATGTTGCACAAAACACCTCCTCCAGAAATTGCACTAATCTCTGCTCCCGCAATGGCTGATAACGAATTCATAGTTGACAATTTATCCCATCTATTCTCAGGACATTCGTGAGAAAATTCCAGAATGGACTTATCTCTTGCAACCACACCATATATGTTAGGAGAGGGAGATCGAGAGAACCTGTTACTTGGACTACCGGAGCTATTTCTGACCAAGCTCGAGCCATCTCTGCATCGTACCATCCCCACACATGAAGTGGGTCCTTTCGAATGAGCTCGATTACATCCTCGTTGATCTAGATATTCCATCCCTTCAGGTGGATCTTCCAGCTCGCCGGTTTCTTGTAGATTGGAAACACTCCCCACTATGTGCTTGTCATGACCGAATGTATCAAGTTTAGTATTAGAACTCAAGGTGGAAATGGGAGCTTGAGGATGAAGGGAAATCACGATGGAACTGGGAGCATGAGGCGGCTGGTTCACTTTGCTGGAGCAGGATATCTCTTTCAAGTTAGAGATTAAATTGGACGGTGAGGATTGAATGGAGTTCTTTTTAATTATTAGGCCATAACCACTACTAAACCCTATGGCCTTACCATTGCTATTGGGCTCAATTGTTTCAGATATGGTCTTGCTTCAAAGCCCACCAGCTTAGGCCTTTTTGCCCTTCTCTAGCGAAGAATATTTGAAACAGTTAATAGTGGAGATACGGCTTTTGTCTTGAGGACCGCCACGTCCATGATCCTTACTATCTGCATTCGGAATGACCAATGCTGTGCCAGGACCGCGCACCACAACTGGATTTCCTTGTTGTTTCCTGCGAGATACTAGCATCCAAGGGCCGAATCCCTTGTTCTTATCTTCTTCCTCCGTGAACGGCGCATTCCGATCATTAGACTGCATATTTCCAACTACCTCAGGAACCTTGCATGGGCACCATTCCTTATGGTGACCAATTTTTCCACAGAGAAAACAGAGCAAACCAATCCCTTCATAAATCACTGCTAACTTGGCTTTACCAACTCTAACCGTTCGTGCTAAAGGTTTTTTAATGTCAAGCTGAATGCAAATCCTAGCAAATCTACCTCTGGTTCCAGTCGCCGTATTAACATCCACACGCAGAACTGGTCCTAAACCGTTGTCTATGAGAAGTAGTGCCTCCTTGTGATAGTATTCTACAGGTAACTTAGGGAGTCTAACCCACACGACAATGGACGATACTGATGCTTCAGAAGCACGAAAATTTGGAGACCATGATCTGAGAGAAAGGAAGTGCTCCTCGATAAACCAAGGGCCTCCTTTAAGAACCTCCTCAAAGCTGATCCGTGAATCAAATCTAATTAGAAAAAACCCCTCTCCAAGATCAACACAAGAGAAATTTCCATAGGCTTTCCACATAAATTTCAGTTTATTCACTAGAAAAACATAACCGAGCGGCCAAAGACCTTAACTATCAGAGAAGTGCTCCAAGGAGCTCTGATTTTTTGTTTAAGAACACGAGGAAATTTGATAACCACTTCACCATCCTCAGGTGGTTCACCAACCTCATCTTCATCAGAACTTACCCCACCATCCTCATCCATATTATTTCCAAAGAAAGCGTTCTCATAGGCTCTTGGAATGTCACCCACCAGAGACTCCTTATAAGAAATACCAAATCTAACTCTAACAGGTGAGTGTGGTTCATTTGAATCACTAACATTTTCAATCTCACCAACAACATGTTGTTTTAATCCAAAACCTACCTCAGTAGTAGGTATGGCATGTGTCTCTTTATGTTTCTTAGTGGTCCGGTGATTTGCTCCATCATCTTCTATAGAATGCCCAAACTGATCATCCCTAACACTACTACGTACTCGATCTTTCTCCTTTGGACAGTCTGATATGTTAGTGTCCTCCATGTTACAATCCGCCAATCATCATGTTGTCGATCTACGCTTTGTCTCTCCTTCACAAAAAAGGGAAGAAAAAAAAAAATAGAGCCTTCCTTGTACTCAAATTATATTATCAAATTTTTGTTGACAAACAAACAAATAAATAATAATGACCTGTATGATTTGAAAATAACACATCAAGATGGGGACTCTAGCGGTTGAGAATTCGTGCATCGCAAACTATTATTTCATTTTGGGTAGTTGCAATTTTTTCCCATAAATATAGAACAGTTGCAAAATCTAACATAGTCCCTTTAAGTCAGTTGTTTGAAAATGTGTGTGTGTGTGTGTGTGTTTTTTTTTTAACAATTTTAAAATTTGTATTTTGAAAATATGATTTTAAAAATCATAGGTAAGGTCTGTTTGGGTTAGTTGTTTGAAAAAAAAAAAAAATGAGTTTTTAAAAATAGCGGTTTTAAAATATGCATTTTGAAAACACAATTTTAAAAACCACAATTTAATGTTTGGTAAAATATGTGAAAAGTGTGGTTTTGTTAATTGATCATTTGGATGATTTTGGTCTAAAATGGATGTTTCAGGTATAATTTATCAAAAAAGACTTAATTTTTAGGGTAAATTACATTGACACTCCTGATATTTGGTGAAACTAAATTTGTTACACCCTAATTTCAACAAATAACACTCCGTTTCAAAATTCCTAAAATGATTCACTCCGCTAAAAAAAGGACCGAAGTGTAAGGGCATGTTTGGTTCATGGTTCTGTATTTGATCCATAAATTTTCGGGCCCCACCACAAGTTTTTTTGTTTGTTTGTTGTTTTCTACTTTAGTTCTTAAATCCAAACACTATTCAATTGATACTAAAATCCACTATTTAAGGTCTATAAATAGTAACTTTCAGTTTTATTGTTATATACATTTTATCAGTATCAAAACTGTATTGTGTGGATGACCATTTAAGAAAATTCATATATCATTTCATTCTCACTTTTCTTTATCTTGTCTTTCTATTTCTTTTATTTTATAACACGTAATCAGTACGAAACTCTGCCCAAGTTCTAAAAGGAAGTTGTCCTTACGTTATCTTAAAAATTAAATGTTATTTGTGTGACACTCCAACCCACTATCATGTCAAATTGTACTAAACTTGAGTTCATTGTCCTTGACATTTCGGGCAAGAACTACTTATTATGGATCCTTGATGCTGAAATCCACTTGGAGGCAATGAACCTTGGAGATACTATCAAAGATGGCAACAAAGCATACCAGCAGGATCACGTAAAGGCAATGATTTTTATCCGTCATCATCTCCATGAAGAATTGAAAACTGTGTACCTGACTGTAAAAGGTCCACTGATTCTGTGGAATAATTTAAAAGAGAGATATGAGCACCAGATACCGTAATCCTCCCAAAAGCTCGTTATACTTGGATAAATCTGAGGTTGTAAGACTTTAAAAGTATAAGTGAGTACAACTCAACACTTTTTAAAATCAGTTCACAATTAAAATTATGTGGAGAAGACTTGTTGGAAAAAAAACATATACTACATTTCATGCCTTGAATGTACTCCTGTAGCAGCAATATCAAGAATGTCAATTCAAGAAATATTTTGAACTAATATCTTGTCTTCTAGTGGCTGAACAAAAAAATGAGTTTTTACTAAAAAACCACCAGTCTCTCCTAATCGGCTCTACACCATTCCCAGAAGCGAATGGTACCTCATTTAATAATTATAAAGGAAATAATGGTCTTGGGTGTGGATGTGGTAGGAACAATCAGAATCGAAGAGGACGTACTCAAAATTCTTCAAAAATGAATACCACATGTTACCACTGGAAGTGGAATCATAATTAAACACAACAACAAGAAAATGGAAAAGATTTACTAAATAAACCTCAAAAGCCCATGAAGAATAATGTTATATGTGTGGTATGAAAGGACATTGGTCACATACTTGTCTTATGGCTAAACATTTGGCAAACTTGTATCAAGCCTCCACAAAGGAGAAAGGAAAATGAATTGAAATGAAATTTGCAAGTCATAGTGATCCAGAAGATCACATGGGTTATTCTGATACCCCAAATGGAGTGAACATCACCCACCTTGATGTTTTTTTAATTTCTTTTAGGATCCTAACGGAAAGATTGATTATTTGATTGGTGATGAAGATGTCCATACAAATTAGCATATTTTCTATTAGCATATTATTGCAATGTATTAAGTATGTTATTTTGCTATGTTTTATTTCCTATTAAAGTAATGAATTGTAATCTATATTTTGCATGTGTCTTATTAATGAATTTCATTCAAAGATAATGGGTGAAGATTTTTGTCTAGTAGAACAACACACACAATCCTTAAAAGATAAAAATTATTTCTAACAATTAATCTTAAGCAAAGCTAAAGTCAATACCATATCAGGTTTATCGAACCTAATTGAAGGCTCTGGAAGAGCAAATATTATGTTACCAAAGGGAACAAAAATTTGTATTGATGCGAACACACTAGGTTATGAAAAATCCAGCTCTAATACCAATTGTTGGTTTTATATATTCATTATATGAAATCTAATCATATAAATATATAATAACATGCATCACATACATAGAAGCGGAAAATTAATTGGATCTATTCATACATAGCATGTTACGCATTAAGCAAGCAAATATGAAAAAACTTTAATCTTAGGAAGCATACCTTTGTAGATTTCTAAAAATTCTACCTTGATGACTTCCTTGGATCTCTCAAAGAAAACTTGAATCTCTTGTTCCTTTGAGTGTCTTCACTCCAATGACTACATAGATGGCCAAGAGTGTGGGCTCTTACTTGTAGATAATACAATCCTAGATTTTCAGCAATTTAGAGAGAAAACTATTTTTCTCTCTTTCTATTATGTTGACTAAATTTTATATCTCTTTATATCTCACGTACATCTAACGTATCAAGTTATGACCAACCCCCTAAGGTATTTTCTTATATAGCTTGGAGTGGGACCAAAAGGAAAATAAAGCCCTAGCTCCAGTGGGCCTAGAAGAATATAATTGCACTCTAGGATTTTATTTAACTACACAAAGTATCCTTAACTTATTTTAATTGCAATTAAACCCCTCCATTAAATCATCCATAGTGATATAAAGTCATTAAATAAAACTGTCACTTTAAAGTCACTACATCTTATTCCTTGAGTCTCTAATTTAATCTTTTGATTATTCTTATATTCATATGGAATCAAATTCCTTAGAATATAATTTTAGCAACTCTTTGCTAAATAGATGGCTATCTTTCTAAATAATCAAGTCCCATTAAATTTATCTCAAGGGGATGTTTATGTCTCTAAAAGAGATTATGGATTCCTTCTTGAGTAATAGTGTTCTCACAATGTTACATGTGATTACCAAATGTATTGGGATCTGTTTGACCATACAAGATTGCACCCTTTAATACATCAAAGCAATCTACTCTTTACATTTGAGTTCACCATTCTCTCAGGATTTAGAGTTAATGTCTTAAACAATTTGTGAGTTAATTAATTCAATTGACAGTAGTTTGTAGAAACTCACGGTGGTCTAGTCAATGTATTCCAAATACATCAACATATTAATAAGAAGTCACCACTTTCATGATCAAGATAAATCATCATAATTAATATGTTATAGCCTAAATAGATGAAACGCCCAATTTCATCAAAGACTACGAACCTAGATTTATGAATTTACAAGGATTTGTGATTTATATCTTTTGTATGTAAATCATATTTACATACCATAATCACATTCAATGCATCTATGGACTTTACATAATGTCAAATGTTTATATATTTATTCTCTTAAAATAAAACTCTTTTATTATATAAAGTTGTTACACAAATTGGATTTTAGGGCATAACACTTGCCCTTAAAGACAGTTTTGCATATCTGACACCCATACCCTTTGCAAGTGACTTCTCAAGTCTCTTGTGGCAAGGTCTTGGAAAGGGTTCCACCAGATTCACAACAAAAATTATTTTTTTCTACGATTTAAAACCTTATGTGTCATTATCTCTTCCAAAGAGATGATATTTACACTATATGTGTTTTCTTTTAATATACTCTCTTGGCTCCTTAGATTGTGCAACTGCTCCAATTTTGTCACAGGAAAACATGATAGGAACTTACTAGAATTTCATAACCCCAAGATCTAACAAGAATATTTTTAAGCCATATAGATTTCTTTGCTACTTCACAAGCAACAATTTATGCTTCTATGGTTGAGTTAGCAATACAATATTGATAAACGTTCTTCCAACTTATGATTCTAGCACCTAGTCGTGGACACATATTTTGACATAAACCTACGAAAATTATGATTTACTGAAATCTAGAGTTTGTAAAAACCAGAAACTATCAAAACCTCACTAAGGTAGGCAAGCATATAATCCCTCGTTCTCCTAAGATATTTGAGTAAATGCTTTAAAGCCAACCAATAAAGTGATCATGTATTTGTTTGATATTCGCTTACTATGCTAACTACAAAAATAGATATATGGCCTAGTACTTAACATGATTTACATGAAACTTTCTTTTTCCAAAGCATTAGGAATTACCTTCATGTATTATTCCTTTTAAGAAGTCTTAGGATATAGATCCTTGAAAGATGGAACTCCACACTTGAAAGGAAGTGATCCTTTCTTGGAGTGGTGCATGCTAAACTTGGTCAGAATCTCATCTATTTAAGTAGTTTAGGATAAACCAAACATCATATTTCATCAATCTTGCATAAAGCATGATTTATTAGATGTGAATGGCTTCTCCTAAGTCCTTTTTAATAAGCTGGTTTGACAACCATGTCCTTATTAGTGACAATACCCTACATTATTCTCAATGAGTAGAATGTCATCAATATATAACACTAAGAATGACACTACTGTATCTTAACTTCTTTTGTACACACAAGATCCATCAATATTTTGATCAAATCAAACAATTTGATTACTGGATTAAATCTGATGTTGCATGATCCAGATACTTGCTTCAATTCATAAATGAACTTACACAACTTACACAACTTGTATACATATGCTTTGGTTCCTTATAATGAATTCGTTTGGGTACATCATGTAGATGTCTTCCTCAAGATTTCCATTAAGAATGGTGGCCATGATAACCATTTTCCATATATCTAATTAGGATGTACAACAATGGATAAGAGCATTCTAATAGATTCAACAAGACTACTAGCGAAAAGGTTTCCTCATAGTTGAACCATTTCTTTCTAAATAAACTGTTTTGCCATTAGTTTTTACATGAAGGTCTCTACCTTCTCATCTATCTCTTTTTTCTTGTAGATTTACTTGCATCTAACAGGTTTGATGCCACTAGATGCTTCTACAAGTTCCCAAACAAGTTCCCAAACATAATTCGAATACATGGATTCCAATATTGAATTCATAGTCTTGAACCAATGATCTGGATTTTTATTAGTTATTGCCTCTTTGTAAAATAGAGGATCAGATTCAAGTGTTTTTGAGATAGCTTCATAAGTTTATCTCAATAAACATGAATGTATCATGTTTCTTTATAAACCCTCCCACTACGATGTAGCACTAGTGTACTAGTTATCTTATGAATAGTATCGTGTGGTACATCTAATACGACCACATCACCCCAAGTGTGTTAGACAGTTGTCCCACATCAATATCTGATATTCTCTGGAACAATTCTACTTAAAGATTTAAATTATTTACATAGTCATCTTCTAGAAACGTTGTATTTGTACATTACAAACACCTTATTGTCATTATGACAAAATAATTCTCCCTAGGTCTTTTCGGATATCCAACAAACAAACACTCTTATGTTTTAGTTGATGTAGGGCCATCCCCAAAAAGATGAATAAAGTAAAACAACTCATCATAAACCTTACCATGTCTAAAAGAGTCGTATTCCTTCTCTATGGTACTCCATATTACTAGGATATCCCAAGTGCAACTAAATGGGAAACTTATCATTAGATTTTTTAAGCAATTCTTGAAATCCCTAAAGGAAGTATTTGCCACTTTAATCTAATCGAATAGCATCTTATGTATTATTATTATTATTAATAAATAGAAACATTACTACAAATCAGGTGAAAACACTTGCCAAATAAACTTTTGGTACTTAAAATTACTCAAATACTATTCTTTAGAGCAATTTCTCAATACACCTAAATACAAGTTTGAAAAACACAAAACAAAAAACACAGACCAAACATATTATAAATTATTTTGGGGTGGAGTGTGAATTATTTTGTTCATTTTGGGGGCGGAGTGTTTTTCTTAAAAATACGGTGTGCCAAGTGTAACTTCACTATAAATTTGAGAATGTTTGTGTAATTTACCCTAATTATGTGTATTTTATCATGTTGTTCATACCGAATATGCTAACATTTGTAATAATAAAATAATAATTATAACAAGTAGCAGCAGTAGTAAGTTAGTAACTTCACCCTAGAAATCAATCACAACCACATAGTATGATATTACTTTCCTGGAAAACCACAACTACATATTAGAATGTTCACTTTTTCTTCACAATATGTACCCATACCTCCTCTCAATAATCATCCTCCCATATTCCTCTCTTTCACAACCCCACATCTACTGAAATTCTTGTCATCCGTTACTTTGATCTCAGCCTCATGCGGTCATGCCTAGGATATTCAATTCATGAATCTAAAGGATAGTTATGGCAATGCAATGGTAAGGAGACAGTAAGGCAAAGATGGTAGCAAGGTAGGAAGAGAAAAACGATGGCAAGATAGTAGCGAGGGAACGGCTTTTTGAGTTCACATTTTGGTCATTATGCAATTTTGTCAGGGAATTTTAGGAATTTCAATCTTAAAGAAAGTGTGACAGTTTAGGCTGATTTGTGTTGAAACCCGATGTTATTGAAAATTCTTTAACCGCTTGAGTTCCGATAACGCACAATTTCTTCGGTTTTCAAAACGTAAATTTTAAAAAACGCAAAGCCAAACATATGGCTTTCTGCGTTTTTATCCCAAAAACGTGGGGCCAAATGGGCTCTACGTTTGGATAAAGTTGTGATAAAGTGTTGTTTATGTCAGTTGAATGTTTGGATAACATTGGTCTAAAATTGCTCTTTCAATTGTAAATTACCAAAATAGACTTCACTCTACCATGAAGGTTTTTAAAATGTGTTTCCTAGTTTAAAATTGTAATAACTAGTTGCAAAGCTATGCATTTCCTACTGAATATGATATATTAAGAAATATTGACAAAACATGAAATCATTTAATTTTTAACTCGTTCAAATAGACTTTATCATGTATGTCAATATTCTAAAAAAAGATATTGACCAATCATTAAATTTTTGTTATGGCTTTGCTGTTCGTTTCATTGTTTAAAGTTTTATGAGATATATTGTGAAGTTTAGTAAGGGTTGTTAGACTAGAAAGATATATAGATTATAGATGTTGGAGTCTGATTATAATGGTTTCGGATTGTTACAGAAAATTATGATTTGTGAGAGACGTTGATACCCATTATTATGCTCAAATCACGTGCAGGCTCTGAGGTTGATAAAATATGCAGTGGGTAAATCTGGTGTGGAATTCAGGAAAAAAATGCAGAGACATTCAGTGACTGTTCGCCGGTTATTTCACTGTAAGGGACATCCAAATATACTATATTTTGATGTTTTGGCATTTTGGGCTTTTTAGGGTCTGGTGGTTAATTTTGCAAAGTTAAGTTATGCACAATTGAACTATTTTCTATCTTGTCTTCCATTCTTTTGTTTCTATTGGTGGGTTATTGATTATATGCTCTTTTAGCCTTAGAGCTTTTGGTGATTCTTGGAATCTTGAACTAATACCTTGGGTGCTTGAAATTTTTTAGAAAACACCATAAAACGTTTTTTGAAAAATGTGTTATGAAAAATTATTTATTTTTGCATACTAAATACTAGAAAACGTTTTTCACCTTATTTTCAAAGTCACTACCAAAATAGGGAAATGAGTCAATTTTTTAGAAAACGTTTTTTTTTTTTTTTGGGTTAAACTATTGTTTTCGTCCCTAAACTATACACGAGTTTCGTTTTTCGTCCTTAAACTTTAAAAAAGTTCATTTCTACACATGAATTTTGTCCTTTGACTTTTTTATAAAATGACGAAATTCATGTATAAAAATGAACTTTTTCAAAATTCAGGACAAAAAATAAACTTTTCAAAGTTCAGGACAAAAAATGAACTTTTCAAAGTTCACGGATGAAAAAGAAACTCATGTATAGTTTAGGAACAAAAATAATATTTTAACCTTTTTTTTTTCTTTAATGAAAATGAGTCGTTTTCCAAAAAATGTTTTACTTTAAAACAAAAGGAGCTTTGTAGACTATTGATTTTTATATTTGTATAGTTGGTTTTCTCAAATATTCATATTATGAGTAGTACAAAAATAAAAGTTATAGATTTTTTTTGCGTATCAAACACACATACACACACAAAAAAAAGTTTTCTTGCTCATTTTTAGGAACACTACAAAACACAAGAAATTGAGAAAGTTTTCCTAAAAATGTTTTCCGGAAAACACGAGCAATTTTTCACAAAACGTTTTAAGTTGAATAACGGAGCCTCAATAAAAATAACACTAAATCATAGCGGCAGAGTACCAAAAACATAAACAAATTATAAATAATAATAAAAACACTAAATACAGGAACCTGGACTCTTGACCAAGCTTTAAGGAATTCATGAGGCATTAATCTTCTGCCATAAACTGACAAATGGACCAACATAGTCGGAAGGAAAAGAAAAGGGAAGGCAACAAACATAGGTAAAGCATCCATCTAGCTTTATAACAATTACTTAAGCAAACAACCAAGGTGAGCCAAACCTGTTGGAAATTGATGGTGGCCTAAATACTACAAGCTGTAATCTCAAAAAAATAAATAAATAAATAAATACTACAACCCCTATAATCTGCCACTAAAACCCTCTCTATCTCTCCCTGTTCGTTGAATTTCTGATTTTTAGCTATAAACAATTGCGAAGAGACTGGTAAAAACAAACAAAAAGTGAGGAAAAAATAGAGAAAGAACTCAGCTTGGGTTTGTAGAATTTCTGAGTCTGACCACAAACAATCACAAGGGATTAGAAAATTCAAGCGAGGTGAAAGGTCTCTTTTATAAGCAAATGTTGTAGCTAGGGTTTCTTAGTAATTTTTAAGATTTCTACCACCAAGTGATGTACGTCTATTTAGGAATTGATTACGTTTATTTGGGAATAGCTTATGCCTCTATAGCCAAGTAATGGTATTGGGCTCTTCAAGTGAGTTTGGTTCTTGGGTCTTAATCACGAAATGTTATTTTTTGGGCTTAATACGAGGTGCTCATCATTTTGATAGAGATTGAGTATTTTCGTCATCGGAACCGGTAATTCTGGATATTGATAGGAGCAAATGGGGGTCTACACTTTTTTAATATCTCAAAGGAAATGTAATCCTTTAATATTCAACACCTTTTTTTTTTTTATTATTGAGCATAGAGAGGTGGAACCAGTAAGATTTAGAGGCCTAACCTCAATAGTGATCGAAGGAATAATCACTCTATTTTCTAAACCATCTCTTGTAGCAATGCTCTGCCACCTAGTTGTATTAATCCTAAAAATAACATAAAGATATGAAGAATAACGCCCAAGAACAATAGCAATAGAAGGATTCAAAACAGTCAAAATAATTTGAGCTAAAAAACAACATGGAACAAAACTAAACCAAGAATCAACGCTAGGCCCATCAAGATTAAACTCAGAACAACAAGATCCCAAAAATAAATAAATTGAACAACAAAAGCCCAAGAATAAAGAAAATAGAAGCAGCAACTCAAAAAAATCAGTACGCACCACAGACCTCTAAATTTATTTATTTTTAAATCAGCAAAAACAATCAAACCCACTAGCTCTGGACCTCAAAGAAACCCATAAGTATAACCCACCACCATCAAACCCACATATCGAGACACAACACACACCTGCAAAAGCAAAACTCACAGCCCACCTCCATCAAACCCATCACCAGCCATCAAACCCATTGACCCGTCTCTCCATGAAAACCAATCAAAAGCAAAACCTACAACCCACATATCTCACTCTTACACATCGCACACACTCTCTTGGAAGCGGAAGGACAAAAAAATAAAAAATAAAACCGAGATTGTCAACAAAGTTGTTATTTGGGATTTTTATTTTTATGTTTTATTTAAGGGGCTTAGTTGGCTGAGTCTATTAGAATCCCAAATCAAGAGTGTTCAATTTGGGTTAGGACTTAGGAAGGCTTTAAGGGTAGGTTAATGCTTGATTTGAGCTGGGCTAAATGGATAAAAATATAAGTGAAATTTGAAGTCCAGCTTAGCCAACTATTGGCTCCTTCCCTGGTTTAATCTTAATGGCTGAAAATACTCACGAACATGAATTTAGTAGGTAAACAATCAATCCATGATTGCTCTGTAGTAAGGAGATTTCATAACATGGACAGATTAGAAAACAACAAAAACTAATAACAAATAGCCATGTCTTTATTAGAGAGAAAATAAAAGACACTACCATTCTGTTTACTTACATCCCATATGATTGATAACAATACATGGGAGGATTGAACTGCTAAATTTCACTCCTCTTTTAACATCGATGTACAAAGTAAACAAGCCAAGAGCCTCATTTGCTGCCCAATAAGGATGCTTCAATCTTGTATTTACAAGCGTTAAATTAATAGAGCAGATGTGATTTATAAACCCCGGGAACCAGGAATGTCGATCCACCGCAACTGGAGTTCCACCTCTCCGCACTCCACATTTCGTAGTCTAAGAACCATATTTTGAACAACTTTGCCTTCAGTCCAGATAATGCGACTCTCTTCAGCTAGACAATTTTGCCTATTTGGTTGTACTCTCGTAATTATTGTTCCACTAGGAAGGCCTTCCAAGTGCATTTTTAAGGCTTCAAGAAACGAACCAATCTCAAACTCAGCCTCCCCCATTTTATCATCTAGAGAAAATGTGTCTTTATCGTATACAAACTGCAATAACAAGGAATTACGAAGAGTGAATACCAATTGAAAGTTTGTGTCTCCCTCATTGAAGTAACAAAGTACATAGGCGATAGGACTATCACTTAAAAGCCCACTTGTGCCATGTCCATAACATTCTTAGTGAAATCTCTTATACATAGATATACATTATTTAAGCACAAATACATGCGTGATTTTTCTGGTTGAAAAAATTAAAATTAACAAGTATAAAATTCCCATTCCTAATTCAAATATATTGTGAACTTCCAGTATAGAATATCTATTCAGAAAATTAATAAATACATTTTTGGGGTGCTTATGTAACAGCATGATTTAAACATCATTACATTCTTCTGTTTTATCATTGAATGAACAAATTTCCTTGAACATCACAGGTAAATCGTGATAGCGGTTTTTTACTAATTAATTGAGTTAAGCCTCCTATGTCAAAAGAACTATAACACTTACAATCTTGATCGGAAGACTGGGATCTGCAATAGAAAGAGTCAAATCTTCATTCCACTCAGGATTGACATTCTTCTTCACTACACGAGTCTTCAGCTTCTGCATCAGATATTATAATTTATAATAAATCACTTGAAATAACTAGCATCAAAAAGCCTAAACAATTGCTCCTTTTTTCACACACTAAGGCTAAAAGGTTATGTGCAATAAAAAATAAAATAAAATTGCTTCTTCATAAAACATAGAAAATAAATAAAATAAAATAAAAAAAATCAGTAGATTGGATATAATTCAATATTCAAATACAAAGAAGTTTTCAGATCAGGTGATTAATAATTTTGTTTCTTTTGTGT
>BKZX01033055.1:13144-39407 GCA_014362285.1 Fagus crenata
ATATATATTCACAAGTACGTAGTAAATGTAAATAAAGCGATAAATGAACTTAGATCTACAAATAAAAAGCCATAAATAACCCAAAACATATAGATAAAGCAATAATGAAACAATAAATAAACTAGGAGAGCATAAATGAACATATATGAACTAAAAGGCATAAAGTAGAACATAAATGAACTAAAAAGTGTGATACAAGTGGATCCTTGTGAATCCCTTCCCATTTTAGGGATCATCACTAGTCACTTCCACTAAGAAAAGAAAAAAAAAAGAGAGAAAAAAGGAGAGAGAAAGAGCTTAGAGAGAGAGAGTACCTAGAGAGGAGTCTCTCACTCTAAAACTACCCAAAAACCCTTCCTAAAACCCCTAAAACCCCTATTTTCTGCCTATTCTACGCTCAAGAAAACCTAATGCCCGAGCAAAATCATGTGTAAATAAAGGGGGGAGGGCTGGTTTTATAGGGAGACGTGCACGCCTGGCGCGCCATCATGCCGCGTGGCGCGTGATGATGGCACGCCTGCCGTGCAGCTGCCACGTGGCAGTCTTATCCTCCACGCCAGCCCCCCACCAAATCCTCCTCGGTTTTTGTGTGCGTACCCTTTTCTGACCCAATTTTCGAGGGCAGTTTTGGAGGTCTTTTGGTGCTTGAAATGGGTCATGCAGCCTATCGTCGGAAAGCTCTTGACGTCTTCTTTCCAACGGTATAAAGTTTACGTGAATCAGAGTTCGGATGAGAGAGTTATGGCTCCCGGAAGTCGGGGTGTCGGAGCTGTTTTTGTGTGTTTTTCCGGCGAAGATTCCGGTCGAACGGGGGATGCCACCGGCGAACCGAGAGTTGCACGTCGTAGCCGGAGTCGTCATCTTTCCAACGCACTCGAGCTCGCGGGTCAACTTGCAGTGAGTCGGAAAGACTCTGCGCGCAAAGGCGGCTGTCCGGAAGAAAAATGCATCAAATCTTCGGCCCATTTTTCCACGCTTTTTGTCTACGTTTGCGCGCGTATTTGACCTAGCTCCCGATGTCAGATTTCGGCATTCTTGGTACCGTCGGAAAGCTTACGCTGCCTTCTTTTTCAAGGTCCTAGGCTCGCGGGAAACCGAGCTTGGGTTCGTGAGATACGGTTCTGCGAACATGGGCCGCCGGAGTGTTTTTGGTCCGTTGGAGGACATTTTTCCGATCGGGATTCCAGCTAGACCGGGGAAAATCTTGACAATCCGAGAGTTCCACGTTGTGCATGTACGCGTCCTCTTTCTAACGTGCCTGGGCTTGCAGATCAACTTGTTGTGAGTCAGGAAGACTCTACGTGCAAGCGTGGCAACGTCGAGGGGAAAGTTCTGGAATTTTCAGCACAGCCTTATTTCGTCGGCCTGTTTTCGCGTGCGTGGTAGACATAGCTCCCGATATCGGATTTCGACGATCTTGGTATCGTCGGAAAGCTTGTGCTACCTACTTTTCAAAGGTATAGGCCTTGCATAGGGGTGAGTTTAGGTTCGCAAGATATGATCTTGCAAACAGAGGCCGTTGGAATGTTCCTTATGCCAAGGGGTCATTTTCTGATCGAGATTCCGGCTTGGCCGGAGGAGCTCTTGACGATCCGGGAGTTACGGGTTGTAGCTGAGGAAACCCTCTTGCTTAAGGGTCTTAGCTCGCAGACCAAGTTGCTGCGGGTCGGAGAGAATCTTCGTGCAAACGCTGCCTCCCAAATAGGCTGTTTTGTCAACAACACTTAGCAAAATTTGGCTAAGTGTTGGACCGTTTTTCACGGTTTTGCCTATAACTCTCTCGTTTCTCGTCCGTTTTCAACCCATAAAGTATCGAATCGAAACTCTTATCATGCTCTACATAATGGTCAGGGGGTGGTCAGTTCGATTCAGCTTTTGGTTTGGTCAACGGTCCGGTCAAACCTCGGTCAAACTAGGTCAACCTTAGTCAAACTTGGTCAAAGCTCTCCGAACTCTGGGAAACGTATCCCGGACCATGTTTTACGGGTTTTTTTGGCATGGTGGACCCTAGTCGGGTCAGGAACGGCTCGGTCAAACCCCGGTCAACCCTCGGTCAACCTTGGTCAAACTTGGTCAACTTTAGTCAAACTTGGTCAACCTTGGGAAAACTTGGTCGGACTTCGGGAAATGTGCCCCGGACCCCGTTTTGAGGTTATTTTTCATGGCAGGCCTTCGTCGGATCAGGCCGGCTTGGTTCGGGTTGCCTCGTTTTGCGTGCCGACACCCGAGAAAATCCCATGGGTAAAAATGGGGTTATGACACTTTCATGGCTTCTTCTTCCTCTACAACTCCAATTAGCCCCACTCCTCAACCCAGCACAGGCGAGAGGTCAGAGACCTCAGGGGCGGTATCAACGGCGTCCACTGAGGCAGTGGTGGACGCCCCCATGGCTCCTCAGTTTGTTCCAGGCGAAGCCACGCCCGTGGCTCCCTCTTCTATTTCCAGCGAGACTAACAACCCCAGGGAGGGCTTCGTCTTCCCCTTGGTGGACCCGTGGTATGAGATCTCCCCTCTGTTCCCTTGTAAATCCCTTGATTTCTCATTTCCTGTGGAAGATTGGAATTGGACGGTAACGGGGTCAGAGGTTGCGGTGGACCGAGCTTGGGTCCCAAGCCTTGATGAAATTTCTGAGTTGTTGATCCAAAAAGGGGACATTCAACCGGTTCCCATCAATTTTGAGTTTCCTTGTACTGCATCGAAGGATTGGTCTCATTGGGTGAACCTGGAAATTCTGGATTCTGGATTTTAGGATAATCTACGGAAGGCTGGTATCCACTGGTCTATCTTGTTCGAGGAGCTACAACATGTTTAGAGACACCGAGCCGCTCCGTGAGGTGTTGAGAAGGTGGTGTCCTTCCACCCACACTTTCTTCTTTGCTTGGGGAGAACTCACAGTGACTTTAGAGGACATGCCAATCATTGGATGCTTCCCATCCTTGGTGAGCATTCTTTTTCTGGTATAGAGTTGTCTGCGGAAGAGGACAAGGTTGCTGCAGCTTTGCAAAGGCACTTGTCTACCAGATTAAGCGATTGGCCTACACTCTTTGTTCACCGTGAAGACATTTCAGTCCCCGTGCTGCTTTCATCCTATACTGGCTATGTAAGTGCCTTTTTGGTAATTTTCTTTATTACACAGTAAACACTCTTTACATCCCTTTAGCTGTGAAGATATCCACCGGTTATTGCTTCCCACTCGCCCCTTTGTTCTTGGGCCATTTATACTCACAATTGGATTTGCTTCATGATTGCGAAATTGAAGGGGATTCTTGTAATATTCTCCTTGCTGTTTTTAATACTACCATACTGTAGACTTTCTTTTGGGAGCATTCTATTGGTTACCTTTTTGTTGCAAAGGATAAAATAGCTACATGGGGTAAATTTTCTGATCTGCCGCAGCGTTTTTTAGACCGCTTCCCTGACTTTTGCAACAACTTACCGTTGGTCTACCGCTGGGTTGGTTTAAAAACTCGTGACCATGATCTTGTTGCTGCCCTAGACCATGAAAAGAATGTGTTATTAAGGCCTGATGGGGATGATTACCCCGGTTTCACTTGCGTTTCTGTTTTTGGTCGGTTTAATCAGCCGACTTCCTTGATTTATGATTTGAGAGCTGATGACCACCAGAGCTTGGCATATCTGTCTACCATAAGCCCGGGCTGGTTACCAATTTTGTCTGCCACAGGTGTTTCCTTCATACCCTACTGCCCACAAAGAATGAAGAGGCAGTTCGGCTTTGACCAAGATGTGCCTGTTGGTCCACAGGAGACCACGACTTCCACCCTTGATCTGGCGCCTTTTATTAAGAGTCGTGCATTCGCTTATTGGGATGGGGAGATCAGCCGTATAATGGTCCCAAGTGGCCACAGATTCGGCTTTAATACTTCATCTATGAATGCCTACTGGCAGCGACTAACACATTTTATGGTGGAGTATGTGAATATTGGTAGGGGTGACAAAACTCCTATATTAAGCCATCGCAAGCCACAGACTTCCAACCCTTGTCTTTCCCCTCCCTCTCAATCTGCCATATCTTATAGCAACAGTAAAAAACTTGGTTTTCCTGAGTGGGATGAGACCAGAGATGGTTGGATTGCATACACCATACATCTCCCGGGGAGTTGGAGGGAGTCTATCAATATTATGGAGGAGCGACTCATCATGCCTTCCAAACGTGGGAAAGGGAGTAAGAGGGACACTCCGGTAGATCTTATCGTGGAAAAGGATCCTAAGAAGCCAGCCCCTTCCCCTAAGAAAACCTTCTCCACAAAGACTAAGGCAGGGAAGAAAAGTGGATCTGCTGTTCCAGCACTTGGTCGTGAAGAGGAGTCTGCCACACCCCTGTCCCAAGCAACCATTGTGTCTGCGGCTGCCCCTTCCAGAGCCACAGGTGTAGCTTCGGGTTCTTCTAAGAGCAGGTCTGCCGCGGCCCCTTTTTTCAAGGTTAGGAAGAAGAGTGTTGCCTCTCGTCCCCCCAAAGGTCAAAGAAAAGTTAGTACCTCCTCATCTTCTTTAGACAAGGAACCACCATCTGCAGCTCCGGCTCCTTCACCTTCTAGGAAGAAGAAGTTCGTCGCTCCCCTCTTCCCTTTCGGTGCTGCTACTCGTACAAGGAGCAAAAGTGATTTTAAGGTAAGCTCTTTTTTTTTTTTTTTTTTACTTTGCCATTCTCTGTTGTGTTTTCTTATTCTTTCATTTGTCAGGCAACGTGCAAGCCTAGCATATCTACTGGTGGTGTAGTTATTGTTGAGGTTACCTTGGCACATTCTCCATTTTTTTCTTTGTCTTGGTCTCCTTTGGAGCCAAGTTTATATTGTCTGATTCTTGTCATTTACTCCTTCTTTCAGGATTTGGATATGGCTGTTGATGACATCGTTATAAGTCCCTTTGACAAAGATGATCCTCTGACTGCTGCTGCAGATCAAGGTGACAATATGGAGAGGAGTCTTGTAGATGATTTAGAGGCTGATATTGGTTCTACTGAAGGAAGTCATTCTTTTTCTAGTGATAGCTCTTTTGATATTGCCTCGGGCCTTGTACGTGAAGAGCAAGTTGTGTCTGTGGGATCTGCCGCAGATACTGATGACATGATGGAAACTGGTGAGTTGAACACTGAATCTCAAGACTTGGCTATCGTTACTCATGCTGGACATTCTTTTGAGCATAGGCGTGGTGATAGTGATGCCGTAGATCCCGACGGAGTGCCCTTGTCCTTTTCTGTGCCACAGACAATCCTAATAGGTGGGGTTGCAGGTATGTTTTCATTTTTTTGTTCCTGCTTCTTTGAGTTGAGTAGATTAGGAACATACTTTGCATATATATATATATATATATATTTGAACATTGTGAGTTGATCTGCAGTAGGCTCTGGTGTCCCTCTATCATATGTCATGGAGGGAATTTCTCTCTTTGGGACCACCCCTCGTCTCAGTATCATTCCTGTTGGTGGTATTATTATTTCAGCCAACCGTATAGCTGGTGAGGTTCCTTCAGTCGGCGGGCTCCCCTTTGCCAGTGAAATTTCCACATCCGAAGAAGTCCGTGGATGAAGTTTTGCGGTGGATGAATCTGCGGTAGACTCGATGGCCGCCCCAGAAGTCCATGGCAGCATTGAGAGTGCTGTTAGTGATGGTGCACAAAATGAAGTTGCACTTGCTAGTGGAGAGCATTTGGATAACATAGGTGAGTCTAGGTTTCTCATCTCTTTTCTTTTTGTAATAGCATGTAGCACTTCTTCAACTTAGCCATGCCATATTAAACCTTCTGTGGACTTGACCGTATCGTGTGAGATGTCTCAATAGACTTGATTGGGTCTTATTCTTGCCATTCTGCAGACTTGATTAATATTGTCCGGAGTATTATTCCATTGACTTGGTTGTCGTCATATGAAATATTCAGTTTCTATAGACTTGGTTGTCGTCCTAAGAATCATTTTTTCTTTCCTTTATATATATATATATATATATAGGCTTGGTTGTGGCCTTATGGATGGTTTTGTTTCCATATACTTAAGTGTTGTCTTATGAATGATTTTGTTTCCATAGACTTTGGTGTTGTCTTATGAATGATTTTGTTCCCATAGACTTTGGTGTTGTCTTATGAAAGATTTTGTTTCCATAGACTTGGTTGTTGTCTTATAAAAAAGTGTTTTTTTTTTTTTTTTTTACTTTCACAGACTTGGTTGTTGTCTTATGAAAGATTCTGTTCTCGTAGACTTGATCGTTATCTTACAGAAAATTCTTTTAGATTTGATCAAGTCATATGAGATGTCCTGTAGACTTAATCGCATCATGTGTTTGTTTGGCGTGATCCCATTGATGGATTTGATTTTCCTTTGTGCATCTTCCTTTTTATAGGCATAAGTGATACCACACACATGTCAAAAGATGATGCTGATGCAGGGATCACTGGTGAGATTACAGTTGCTAGTCTACCACTAAGGCTAATCGCCGGAGCAGGTTCAAGTGTTGGCGCCGGTACCTTGTCTGACGAAGTTGCTGATTTTCTTAAAGAATTTGATAGGAAGACACCCAATCCTCATCCTGAACAACATTTTTGGAATTTCAATGGGCCTCTGGTGCCTTTTGATGGCTTCTGGGTCCCAAGGGATTGCTTACCCTATCTGCAGCGGCTGTCCACGAAACATGGTAATTTTACCATCAACTTCAAGCTTAGCGCCGGGCTGGGTGGACCCATGTTATCCCTTCTTGGCAGTGTGATGACTGCCATGAATGAATCTAACCTTGAAAATGTGACAAAAGATTAGATCCTTGCGTGGAAAAGTGTCATCCAAGACCTCATGGAGGTTGGGTTCAACTTGGGATTTGTGATTGGGCGTCTGCGGCAGATAGCCCAGCGTCTCTTTGGCAAGAGGATTTTTGATGAGGTGGAAGCACTCCAGCACCAGATTGCCCTTTTACAGGACTCTTTGGCTATGTTGACTGCATATCAGGAAGAAATGGTGTCCGCAGGAGGGACGGCTCTCTGGTTTGAGCACGGCGGATCACTCTTTGATAGCCTTTTTGATTGACCTTTACAGTTATCATGTTTATTTCCTTGTAATGACTATGTTCTAGCCTTATTTTCCAAACATTTGTACTTATGTTTCCTAGCGACCGAGTTTCGGTCTTTCTTTTGAACACTTATGCTTACATTTTGTAATGACCGAGTTTTGGTCTTTACTTTTCTTTTTGAATATCCATGCTTATGTTTTGTTTGTGTTATACTAAGCATGTGAATTTGACTACGATATAACTAGTCTATCACTCGTGTGATCTTACATTCTCCATTTTTTTGTAAAGATCAAGTGGGGAATCTTTCATTCTTTTGCCAAAATATAGATATGGTGCATCATTACTCGTTAAACAGTACATGTGAATTCAAATTGTTCTAAGACAAAGAGATACAAAATACTCAACTAGTAAAAATGCATCTTACGAGTAGTAGCGCTTTAACCATTTCCCATTGATGGGGCCTGCCAGAATGGTGCCATCCGCTGTGGATAATTTATAGTAGCCACTATTATATGCTTCACGGATTAGGTATGGCCCCTCCCAATTTGGTGCAAACTTGGAGGGTGTAGGAAGACCTCTTCTCACGTGATTTACTATCCTCAAGACCATTTGACCCTTGACAAAAATCCTGGTTTGCAGTGTTTTCTCATAAGCATTGGCAAGCTTTTGATGGTACTGTAGACTACAGACTTGGGCCAACTCTTTCACCTCCTCCAGACTTTCCAAGTCCGCCATTCTCGCTTTCGCACAGATATCAGCATTAGCTTCTAGGTCCATCCCATGCAAAATCTTTGGGCTAGGTACCAGTAATTATGTGGGGGCAATAGCATTGGTACCGTAGACCAGAGAAAATGAGGTGAAGCCTGTTGCCGTCTTGGTTGATCCACGGTAGGCCCATAATGCATTTGCCAGATGAGAACTCCAGCCTTTTCCATAGTCAAAAACCATTTTACTCAAAATACATAACAACATACGATTAGTTGCCTCCGCTTGTCCATTGCCTTGGGGGTAATAAGGCGTGGATCTGCGGTGCTTGATCCGATAATGCTTCAAGATCTCTCTAACACTTTTATTTACAAAAGGGGTACCATTATCGCTAATGATTTTGTGAGGAATGCCAAACCTTGTGATAATGTGTTCACGGATGAAATTAGCCACGGCTGCACCAGTTGCCTTACGAAGGGGAACGGCCTCGACCCATTTTGAGAAGTACTCGGTAGCTACCAAGATCCAAATGTATCCACCGGAAGGTGGATTAATTGGGCCAATGAGATCTAGCCCCCAAGTGTGGAAAGGTCATGGTGTTGCCATGTTCTGCAGACTGGTTGGGTGTGTGTGAATCAAATTAGCTTGAAGTTGGCAAGTGTGACAAGACTTTACGAAGTCTGTCATGTCCTTCTTCATGATTGGCCAATAATAACCAAGAGTCAATAGCAGCTGGTAGAGTCTCTTTTTGCCTTGATGCTCCCCACATTCTCTGGAATGGGCTTCCTTCATCACCGTTTGAGATTCGGCTAAGCTGAGGCACCTTACAGGGTCACAGTGGAACCCTTTCCGAAACAATATGCCACCTTCTACAAAATATCTTGTGGCTAATTTCTTTAATCGAGTTGCTGTCTGGCTGGTCTGTGGCAGAATGTTTTCGATGAGGTACTCAAGGAAAGGAGTGCACCAGTCACTAGAAACAAATGTTGCATAGACTTGATCAGAGTCATGTTGGTGCTAACAAAATGAACACTGCTCCTATAGATTGGCTGCCTCCTTACTCATATTAGGCCAAAAATAACCCAGACGTTGGAGTCTACGGTAGAGGATCACTCTATCTCTGAATTCACAAGATCTCTCGTGGACCTCTGTTAGCTTCTTTGCTGTCTCTCGGAGACTTACACATCTTGCTAAGACACCTCCAGGTAGTCTACGGTAAAGATCATCAGCAATCAGCACATAGTCCTTGAGCGTCTTCAAGTCTGCCACACCTTCAGGTGACACAAGTTTGGCTTTTATGGGTGTTCTCCAATCCTCAGCATCAAGATATTATTCCTCAAATTCCTATTTCAGCAGATTAGTGATGGGCGTGTTTCTTTTGTTGATGGTGACATCCACTTTTGACCCTTCAAATGAAATTTGGGAACCCAAGGTTGCAAGAGCGTCCGCATAACGATTCCCGCATCTCATGGCTTGAGAGATTTCAAAAGTATCAAACTTTTCTTCTAATTTCTGGGCTAAAGCACAGTATGGTGCCAATGACGGTTCCTTAAGCGAGAACTCACCTTTGGTCTGACAGATTATAAGATTGGAGTCCCCAACCCCCTGCAGATGCTTTATTCCCATCTCGTGGGCAATGGCTAACCCAGTTATATAGGCTTCATATTCTGAAGCATTGTTGGAGCATGAGAAATCAAGTTTGAAAGACTTAGCTATAGTCTTTCCATCTTCTCTAATCAGCACAATACCAGCTCCACTTGAGTTAGATGTAGATGAACCATCGAATTTCAGAATCCATGTAGAGTCCACCATATCTGCCAAAAGTGCTTCTCCCACTCCTCCCGATACTTCATGTGATATTGATGAACTATCTTCTCCCAGGAATTGTGCAAGGAGATCTGCTATGGCTTGGCTCTTGATTGTTGTAGGAGTCTCCGTGATTATCTCATATTGAGATAATTGCAAGAGCCACTAAGCTAGTCTACCAAAGAGGACTGGCCTGTGCAGTAGACTCCTGATTGGGTGAGACTTAGTCATCAATTGAATTTTATGGGCTAGGAAGTAGTGTCGTAGACGCTGTGAGGCGTATATCAAGGCCAAACATGCTCGTTCAGCCCTCGAGTACCTTGTTTCAGCATCTCTAAGTGCACGGCTGACATAGTAGACTGGCTTTTCGGTTCCATCTTCATCTTCTTGTGCTACTAAGCCCTCAATCGCTTCGCTATTGGAAGCCAAGTATAAATGCAGGGGTCTGCCAACAACTAGAGCGCATACGGTGGGGAGCTTGGTCATGATTGCTTGGATCTTTTCAAATACTTGCTGGCATGCCGCAGACCAGACGAAAGGAACTCCCTTCTTCATTAGAGGTGTGAATATGGCTGTTACTGCTGCCAAACCAGGAATAAATCTCCTGATGTAAGATAATCTCCCCAAAAAGCTCTTTAATTCCTTGTGAGAAGTTGGTGCCTTCATGGTAGCTATGGCAGACGCTTTTGCTGGATCAACATCAATTCCACGGTTGTGGACCAAGAAACCCAAGAATTTTCCGGTAAACACCCCAAAAGCACACTTGAGGGGGTTCATCTTAAGCTTATAAAGCCAGCATCTATCAAACACTTTTCTTAAGGTTTCAAGATGATATTCTCTTTTCTTGGACTTCACCACAATGTCATCCACATAATCTTCAATCTCCTTATGCATCATACCATGGAACATGGCTGTCATGGTCCTTTGATAGGTTGTACCGGCATTTTTTAGGCAGAAAGGCATAACGGTGTAACAAAAATTGCCAATTGGTGTGCGGAAGGCAGTTTTTTCAGCATCCTTTGTTGACATGCGGATTTGGTTGTAACCAATAAACCCGTCCATGAAAGAAAACATGGTATGACTGGCGGTCAAATCAATTAATAAGTCCATGTTTGGAAGAGAAAATTCATCCTTAGGGCATGATTTATTAAGATTACGAAAATCAACATAACACCTAATATGTCCATTCTTCTTTTTAACCGACACAATATTTGACAGCCACCGTGGATGCTGTATTGGTTTAATAAACCAGCAGCAAGCAATTTTTTCACTTCCTATGTAATTTGGGCTTCCACTTCAGTGTGGAAAGTCCTCATGGGTTGCACCACAGGTCTAGTACCGGGCTCCACATTCAGGGAATGGGCCACAAGTCCCGGATCAATCCCGGGCATCTCATCATAATCCTAAGCAAACACATATTTGTATTCATGCAGTAGATCAATCAAACATTTTCTTTCTTTGGCAGACAAAGACATGCTAATTGATATAGGCTTACTAACATCAGGATCATCACTTAAATTAATTACCTCAAGTTCTTCCTTGGTAGTCATCCTTGGTTCGGCTGTGGTAGACTTCTCTTCCTTCATTGCCGTAGACTCTGCCTAGTCTACCACGACTTCTTCAGAATTTCCAGTCTGCTGTGTCAAATGGCATGAGGGTTGCAGACCACCCTCTTCAGGTGTGGGACCCTCTTGCTGTGGGCAATCAGGCCCCACGCACCTTCACAAATGATAGACGACACCTCCTTTAGGGAGTTGGACATGCATACATTGCGGTGGACTCCCATGCTCAACTTCACATTCCTTCCTTTTCTTTTTTGGTTCAAGCAGCTCCCGTAGATCGACTTCAGGATCATCTTTAATATCTTCTCAGGTAGGGAGTGGTGTTCCACATGGTTTCACAATTGATGGTTCTCCTGTAAATGCGAGGTCATCATAAAGGGCCGCTTCGACGAAATGAGCTTCAGTTTAATCCAAGGGAGAAGAGTTCACAGCAATACGGATTGGTTTCCCATTGAGTCTTCCCTTGACACACTGATGGTAGGTGGATGAAACCAGCTTATGCTTATGCAGCCAAGGTCTATCGAGGAGCACATGATATGGAGCTTCGGCATTCATGACATGAAATCGCGTGAGTGTTACAATCGGCCCCACCCTCAAGACAAGTTGTACATGCCCCATTGTATATTCGGTTACTACTCCGAATCCAGTTACTTCCATGGGAGACCCTTGAATCTTCTGTTGCGATACATTTGTAACTTGGAGAGTGCTTAATGGAATGAGGTTTAGGCATGAACCAGTGTCTACCAGAGCGCGTCTAACTTGGACATCTTTCACTACCGTAGACAGGTAAAGTGGACGTCTATGTTTTGGGTACTGAACTTCCATGTCTTCATCTGTGAAGGTTATGGCATTTGTAGTCTCCAAGAAGACACGGCTGGCATGCGCTTCTGCGGTGAAGCAAGTAGCTCCAGATTCTGCTGCTATTGTGATAAGTGCTTCCGTGGCAGCATTTCTAGTTTCAGGTCCAAACCCCAGCTGATTGAACAATGACTTGAACTTTGGACTTTTTTGTAGGGTCCTAACAGCTGCTGGTACCAAAGAGGAACTTGCTGTGGCAGACTCTTCTACTTCCATATCATTCACATTCTTGTGGATCACCACTGACACCACAGTCTTGTTCTTATCTTTCTTATAATTAGGAAAAGGGTGTCTTGTGAACCTTTTGTTGCTCTTCTGAGAGTTGCAAAGTATCATCTTGAATCTTGCGGTTGACCTCCCATCGTAGGGTTCGACAGTCTACCGTAGGATGGTGTACGTATCTATGGTAGCGGCAATACTTAGGATCTTTCTGCTCTTCCGCCGTAGGTTGCTTGGTGACTTTTGGAAGCTTAATCACGTTATCTTGGACCCATTTATCAAAAATGGCCATCATTTTTTAAGCTGTGAAAGGCAATGGGGGCGGCTCTTCGTAGACCTTCTTTGTCGAGTTCTTTCGTTTGGTGCCACTGGCTGTGGCTGTGGTAGACACAGTGAGGGTCTGTGGTAGACTCTTCTTATCTCGGCCTTTCTTTACTTGGGGTTTAACAGAAATAGCTGTCTTCCTTGCCTTTTGGAGTAAAGGGGCGAACCTTGTAATGTCCAGGTTCTTCAAATGAGCACAAAACTCAAGTAGCATGTTGTCAATGCATACTTCAACTAGTTCCCCCTCTTGGTACTTGACATGGCAATCTAATGACACATCACGAAAGCGGTGGATGTACTTTATCAAATCTTCTCCGACCAGCTGCTTGGTGCTGTGCAGATTAATAAGGGTAATCTTCTCTTCCACATGGAAATACTTGCTGCAGAAACTCTCTACCATATCCTCCTAGGTCTTGATGGACCTAACAGGCAGCACCGTATACCAAGTGTAAGCTCTATCTACCAGGGATTTTGAGAACTCCCATAGACAAAGGTCACCATGGGCAGCAAAGGGACCCATGGAATCTAAGAACTTGTTAATATGTTCCATGACACTCTCCTTTCTCCCATCAAATAGAGCAAAAGTAGGTATATCATACTTCTCTGAATATGGCTCTTTCAAGAGTTCTATGGGATAAAGGGGTCTTTTCAAAAAGTGTCTAGGCTCCTTAGGGGGCCTTTCTCTCTCTTACTTGAGTAAATTTGCCACGTCAGACATGGTGACAAATGGTGTATCAGTTTTGTTGTGTGACTCCCTCTCTTCATGGTTGCGGTTGTCATTCTTGTTTTGGTGGTCTTCCTTGTTGCTATTGACCTCCTTCAGTTGCTTCAAAGACTCAGTCAGCTCCATTTGGGTCTGCTGCATTCCTTTAATCATTTCAAACATAAGCGCCATCTGTTGTGGTTCGCCAACAAGAGTTTCTTGACCACCAAGATCATGTCCGCCGCCAAAGGGATTCTCACCTCCGGCAATGTGTCCACCATCGAGGGCGTGTGTCTCTTCCATAGTATGGCGGTGACCATGGGATTACGCTTCGGCATGAGAGTTTGCTACTGAATTCTGTCTGGTAGACTTCTTGGGTGGCATGGTTGTAGCCCCCAAAGACCGTAGATCAGCTTCAAAAGGATAAAACGAGGGAAAATTGCAACTCAACTCCCTAGTGGAGTCACCAAAATATGGATGCTCAAAATTTTTGCTTTGATGGGCCACGTATCAATCCACGAGTAAGCTGGACACGGGCTGAATTTGTGTAAAGGGGTGTTGAGCCCAAAACTCTACATCAAGCTTGATGGACCACTTGATGGCTGATGGTGCTTCCCTCTACTACTTCCTAATCTACCGGGCCATAATGCTCACGTAGACAGTTGTGGTAGACAAGTAAAATCAGCATTGCAGATCAAAACAAGCTAATAACCGTGAACTTTGCTTTTACCAAGACATTCAATAGCCCCAACATACAATGGAATAGGTATAATGAGGAATAGAACTCAGGAGTTAATACCAGTACTGTGGATTAAGAAACCGAACATAAAAATGGTTAGCCTTTAGCATGACTTGCAAAGACATATAACAGATAAGCAATACATAGTAAAACATGGAACTTATGAGATTTGGTGAGTATGAAAAGAATCATTTACTGTGCAAACGTGCATGAGTCAGTATAATTACTTGGGTAAGTGTTTGGTAAGTGAGAGTGGGTCTTTTGGCTGTGGCAGACTAAAAGTGTTCAGTCTACCGTAGGTCTGCAGGAAGTGTCCAACAAAGTCTGTGGTTGTGTTCCCCCTTTTAAGCTTTTAAAATCAGCTGCTATGGAGAAATTAATTTTAGACTCAAAGCTTCACCAACCAACCCCTTCTTCTTCTTTCTCATCCCTCTTTATAGTGGTGTGAATGTCTTGTGGTTTCACTCATTGCCCTCTTCATCATGAGCATCACTGTTTATCCGAGAAATAAAGGGGCGAGATTTGACAAAAAAAAATCTGTTTGAGATCAAAATGATGGTTTTCATCTGCTGCAGACTTGATTTGGTCTGCGGCAGACAACTGATCTTCAACTCATTTATGGTGTTGGAGGTGATGAGCATTAAATGCTTGACAATGAGTTGAAGTAATTAAACTGACTTGACTCATATACGTTTTGCATTAATTAAATTTGATCTTACTATTTTTGGCATCATTTCCCCAGCAGATTAATGTCTTTTATGTTACAGCAGATCAAAGAAAATTCAGTAAATTGATTCCCTTACCTCCAAACCGTTCTTCCTAAGCTCCATGTTGAGGATGAACAAGGACCACCGGAGTGCTGGGCTACAGTGGTTGTCGCCCCTGGACGGTGTCAGCTTTTGGCGGCCATGGTGGCTTCCTCGGCCCCTTTAGCTCTTCTTTTATCTTTTTCATCCTTTCTTGTCACGCCTGGAGCTGCGGCAGACCTTTTTGTGATGGTGTCTACCATGACCAGTGGGCAATGAGGAGGACTAGCCTTCTTCCTTCAATGATGAAGCCTGGAAATCCGTTGTTCATCTTGGAAAAGAGCTCTCATCATTTTGTCTTGAGCTCCGTGCTGATAAGAGGGAGAAAAGAGAGATTCACGTGAGTCTCTCTTTCCTTCTTCTTTTCCGGATTTTTCTAGAGAGTTTCCCTCTCTTTTTTGAGTTGTTCTAGAGATTTCCACATTAAGGCAGCAGATGTGGACTTGGGCTAAGCGGGCCGGCCTGGTGTGGGCTTGATTAATTGCTTAAGGCCATTTCCTCTTATTTTTCTGCTGCCGCAGATCACTGGGCCTAATTGGCTTTGGGCCCTTAAGGCGAACGCTTGGGATTTTTGGGCTTGGTCTGATGTAGGCCGAAAAAATGGGCCTCTACAGGAGCCTATCTATATACTTCTTTAGTAATTATGAGAACTCAATCCTGTGTTAAGATCCCTAAGCATAATTTGAGCTAAATCAATCAAATATCAATATCAATATATATATATATATATACAAGGAGAGACATTCAACTGAGTTTATGCCATTTGACATGCTTAGTGTTGAGTTTGTATAACCCATTTGGCATGCTTAGTGTTTGACATGTGGCGAGATCTTTTTTATTTTATTTTATATTTTCTTAATTTTTTCTTTCCATGTTTACCTATATATATATATATATATATATATATATATATATATTATATTTTTTTATAATATATAAAAACAAAAATAAAAACAGAACTTTATTTTATTTTATTTTTTAAAATAAGGACTCTTGGTTTTCAACGCTCTCTCTCTCTCTCTCAACATTAAACAAATGTCCGTCAAAGTTTTTAATGTGCCTTTTTTTTCTTTTCTTTTTTCTTCTTCTTCTTAATTTGTTCATTCCATGTTTATCTATATCTATATCTATCTATATTCTATATAATATATAAAAAAGCAGACTTTTATTTTATTTTGTTAAATTACATTATCAGTTTACTTAATAAACAAAGACTTTTGGTTTTCAACTCTCTCTCTCTCTCTCTCTCTCTCTCTCTCTCTCTCTCTCTCTCACACACACACACACACAATCTCTATCTCTATCTCAACATTATTAGTTTACTTAATAGACACCAATTAAAATAAGGACTTTTCAGCTCTCTCTCTATCTCAACATTAAACGTACGCTAATTTTTTAATGATTTGTGTTAATTTTATTTATCTCTCTCTCTCTCTCTCTTTCAAGTCTTCTCTACCCATCGAACCCAAACAGCTTTTCAGAGTTCATATGCTTCAATTGCTATCCTATGGTATTTTTTTTTTTTTTTGTGTAGTCAACTTCTGATTGCTCCATCTGTCTTTTCACCTGTCCCATTCATTGAAATGATAGAATCCTAAGGTAAGTTTATTTTTCGATTTCTTCATTTTTTTTTTCCCAGTAAATTAGTAATTGTTTGTTTGTGGCTAATATGCTTCCAGTGGTTGCGTTTGTCTAGTTTGAGAATTTTTGAGTTTTGATTGAATTTGTGGGTTTGGGTTAGAATCAAGCGACACTCTTCTTTTCTATAGGAACAAAAACTTGGGTATCAATGAAGAATTCGACAACAGCGAGTTCGTGTGGGTGGGAGCATAGCTTACAATGAGAAACTTCATCTCTATTTCTTACAAACTCTCTCAATTGTATTAATCGGAGTGCTTTCGAGAGATGTCTTGAAATGTTGGTTACAATCAATTATGTAAAGAGTAGGGACACTGATTTAGGAGTAGAAGAAGAATAATTTTTTAACTAATTCAATTCAATTTTATTGTTGGGTTTGTGTAGGATAACTTTGATATTCGTCTAACTTTTGTTTTTCCAATACTATAAATTTAATTTTTTTGTTTGTGATTTAAATTTTAAATAAATAAAAATCGCGTGCATTGCACGAGGTACATGTTAGTTTAACTAAAAACACCTACTTTTTTCTATTTTAACAAACTTGTTTTTCATATACACTATATGTCTATATCAACCTCTTTATTTATTTCTCCATTCTATTTATATATTATTCTTTCTATCTCCAAAATAAGTAAATAACTTATTTATTCTCCCCCAAATTTGCCTTTCATCGCAGCAACAGCCAACGACACCCACACAAATCTACGTTGACAACAATCAACAACATCCAACACCAACAACAAACCCATGGCGACAACAGTCAACAGCACCCACACAAATTTAGCAAACCCAAACCCAGAATTCGGCTTCTCAGCACCAACAACAAACCCAAATCAAGCTGAGACTCACCTAAAAAACAAAATTCAACCTAGTCACAACATTGTCGGATCTCAACTGAACAAAATTCAACCACAAATCAATCCCAAATCAGAAACCAAAAACCAAACAAAAACCAACCCAACCATCGTGAATCCCAAACAAAAAGCAACCTAAAAACCGAAAAAATAAAAGGAATAAACCCTTTGATGCAATCCTCAACAGACATGCTTTGAGACCCAGCAAACAATTTTGGAATACTTGCCCAAGAAAGCTAAAATCAGAATTTGATAGAACACCCCAACCCAACGTTTATAAATGAAACGCGAATCGAAGGTATAAAGATAACAAACCCCGACCCAATGATTATAAATGAATCATGAACCGAAGGTATAAGATTTGAACGCCACAAGGAAGAATCCTTGATAAGTTCACAAGTTCACTGAAGAACTAATAGAAGAAACAAACCTCACGTTTTTCTTTGTATTTAGATTCAATAATGCTTTATTACAATGAGTGCAGGCTATTTATAACTTGTTTTCAACCCTACAAGCCCATACAATAAAAGGAAACTAATTTGGTTATAAAAAGACTGAAATTAAGGGCCTAAAATTAGCACTAATTGTGTCTGACATTAGCAGCCAATAATAGACTGAAATAGATAAGGAAATCTCGCATAAGGAAAGTCTGAAATGGAAAAGTCAATCAGCCAATTTAATTGGTATGGAAAAGGAAAGTAAATCAGCCAATTAAATAGACAAGTCAAACAGCCAATTAATTGGTCTGATTTTAGAAAGTAATCAGTCACTTTCCTCTTCTAATTCCTCGCCAATAATCAGCCATTAATTCATGCCATTTCTGAGGAAATTACGCCTAATTAAACATGATCAGCCCCGTCAGTAGCTTGGATTAAATTTATTACGCCTTCATCTTCCTTTAGGCCAAGCTTGGAATGCCCCGTTGTAGAATCAGCCCAAATATCTTGAATCAGCTCATTTAGTGCTTCTTTGATCTTCTTGGATCTTGCTCTAGTAATTGGCCCAACTGGAACATGCAATGGATCCTTTAATGGTGCTTGTTGATTCTCATCACCTTTTGCCGTTGGCAGCGTTTGCAAACCACCCACACCCACACCAACCCTCCACCTCCAACCGCCACCAACAATCAAACCCAATCAAAACCCACAACCAGCAACGATCGGCCCAGATTTGAGCCGATTTGCTTCGTCGTGAACTTCTTCGACGCCTCTAAGCCCGATCTTGACCCAACCATTTGTGGGGCGAAATGTTGAGAGAGAGAGATAGGCGACACCCATGGTGAGAAGAGAGGAAAAAATATTGTATAAAATGGGTTTGTTTTGGTTTGATGATCAACAATAGCTCGTGGTGTTGGGTGAGGTATTGTAGCAAAGTGAAAAAAAAAAAAAAAAAAAAAAACATTTATATCGATGACTAGTCTGGTGGTGCGGATGGGGGGTATAGCTATTTTTTCGCTGAATATACGATTTGATTGGGCTAATGAGAATGCTCTTAAACACATCGTTCAAAAGGCTTATTCAATTGAACTCACCTATCTTGAATAGTGTTCAAGGCCATTTCTTGACAAGCCCAAAACAAACAGCACAAGAAAATATGAGGCCCAATAACGCAGACTGCTAGCACAAATGAAATTGGGCCCATCACTCTTACCTTGTTCTACCTCCGTGTGGCCCAAGTCCACATGTGCCCATGAATATTTTGGGGAGATGTGGTTTAGAGGGCCGATAGAGATACTTCATATATTCTTGGGCTCAAGAAAACAAGATTGCAAATGGGATTGGAGCACTTGCTAGACCCATGAGCCCATGGATAGTGCACTTTGCAAACCAATCACACACAAAAAATCACTCAAAGCTACTCGATACCATTAATGCCAAATGATACAATCCCACAAATTTAGCAACTTTAAAGGGTGTTAATCCTTTCAGGAAAACAAACCAAACATGATTTGGCTAACTAGTTTACCCAATCGACATAAAACCAAATTATTTCGTTTTTCTATAAATCCCACTTCTCAAAGTTGTAATCCTTTCAAAATCTAGCAACTAAAGTCATCCATTACTTGCTGTAAAAGGATTTTCAATGTTTCTTTGAACCACTCAAGCTTTCACCTACTCAAAAGACCATAAGTCCCCTAAAAAAGAACAAGTACATGTGTGTTAAGTTCGTGCTTGGTAGTTAGAGCAAGATTCTCTCCCACTCATCACATCGTTCCAAATTTACTCATCTTTATGACCCAATAATGCAAATCATAGGTTCTAGTTAGTTTTGGATCTTACTTGTTCATTTGTGCACTTTTTGTATTTATGTGGGTTGATGGTCATTCCTGCGGGACCAATGGCTAATGTAAAGCCAGTAATCCAATAGGTCCAAATGCAATGGGTTTGGTCCAAAATGAAGTCTACAACAAAGATTCCAATTTTGGGCCCACAAACATAGACCAATTACTAATGCTTCCTAAATTCCAATTCATAGCACCGAAGCCCAAATGCAATGGGACCTATCACAAAACAAAATCTAATGCAAAAGGCTCAACAACAAATGGGCCACAAGGCTCACAAGCCCATCAAAAAGGTAGTAATGCAAATCCTTAGGTAATCTCCAGATTAAAGTCTAAAGCAAAGACTCCGAGAAATTTATCCATAGGCCCACTAGCCCATGAGCCTACAACAAAGGGCCAAAAAACAATCTATGAGCCCACTAGCTTATAAGTCTAATAAAGCATATTAAAAGGGTCCTGCGGTAAACCCTGCCCAATGCTCTAGTGGAAGAGCTAGTAGGTCCACCAAACCAAACATATTGGAAAGAGTCTTGCAGTAACTCCCATGAGATGTTCCACCGAAGGAACTAAAGCCCAAAGCAAGTGAGGAGCCCGAGGCCATAAGGTCCCACCATGAAAAAGATAATATAATTCCTTGCACAAGGAAATCCAAAAGTATTGCAAAACCTAAAGGGAGTTACGGCGAGAGCAAGCCAAGATATTGGTTAAGTTCATATTACAAGCTAATCAAGTTCAAAAATCCACCAAGACATCACCGATGGAAGAGATTGATGAGATATCTTTGATATTACTTAATAGCAGCAGCCCAAACCTGTAAAAAGGTAACAAATTTCCTTAAGGTAAAACTTAGGTACTATTCCTTAGGTTAGATACATTAGGTTCCCCAATTGAATTTAAACACATAGTTGCATTATCTAATGAAACACAAACATGGTTATCTTTTCCAAGAATAATTAAATTAATGTAGTTATGTTTTTTAATTCAATTAGGAAACCTAATGTACCTAACCTATTTCCTTATTTCTTGCAAGGTCACGGGGAGATGGTTTGGTGGTAGGGGAGTTTTTCCATAAAGCTGAAGGATATTTGCCAAGAACCAACGAACTTGTTTGGGAGGTCCCTTGGTCACTAAGGCCGGAGTTCCAGCAGCCATGTGTGTGCACACAATCCCAAACAATCCCTTTCTTAACTAACCAAAAAACATTTAATGCTACCGTACTTGCTGGTAATCAAATTTAATACCATCACCTTCCCTAGAAACCATCATCCTACTGCAAGTGGATTGGTCTGGGAAAGATGAGCTTAAATCCCGCAGATGTGACGGCAGGAGCGTGAAAAGAAGTAAAACATGGTGAGAAGATGCTCCCACCAGAAAAAAAAGAAATGGGAAATGTTTGGAGTTATCTCTAGCGAAACCCAAAACTATTACAAAAGGGGAAGCACCCCACAAAAGAAAACAGTTCAACACAATCCTAAACACTTTAAGCCTATACAATGACCATCCAAAACACCAAAAGCTATTATCATTTAGCATCTGAAACCAAAAAATCACCTTCAAGCGTGCACACTAGTCTAGACGAACTCTCCCCCAAATCTGTCTCCTGCAATTCCCTGTAGTATTTATTCTAACTGTACTCTTGTGGGACTAACATATTTCCTTCGGGAACTATCTCATTCCAAAAATATAAAGAAGCTGTGCATTGGGACTATCATTTTGCTGCACAATTTGAGTTGGGCCATCATCTTTGGATCACAGTCATTAGCCACGAAGTCCACCGCGAAGGCCTGGTGTGAGTTTGGCCTCACTCCTCCAATCCATTCTATCAACAATATCCCCACAAAAAATAAAAAAATAAAAAAAATACCCACAATGTGCAATTCGAAGACATACCACTAAGCTTCATTATCATATATGTTGACCTCGACTCTGTTTTCTAAACCTATGTCCAAGAAGTAAGCCCCCCAACAAATCCACCATGGAATTAAGTTATGTTGACCTCATAGTTCCAAGAGGAAATTTTTTTTATTAAATAAAGAGCCATAATATCTTGAAGAGCTAGGAATTATGGATAAGGGATTTTTTTTTTTTTTTTTCTGGAAAAAAGGATATATGGATACGGTTGAACAAAATTTGTTAAGTCCGTTTAATTTTGCGTAGCTTCGAAGTGAAAATACCACACCAAGAATGAAGCTAATTAAGCCAAATCAAGCTGGCCAAATTTCATATGCATACGGAAAGAACCAAAAAAAATAATAATAAACTCATCCAAAAAGATAAAAAGGAAAACGAGCAAAAACCGTAAAGAGTAAATAGATTGTCGGAAGTTCAACTCAATACAGTATTGGAGTATCCAAAAGACCTCGATATGAGTTCAAACAAGATAGTTTCTTTGCAAATGCTATGCATAAATGATTGAAAACATGGGATTCGAACTGTACGCTTACAATTATGGAACAAAATATACAAATTCAGAATTTGACTTTACGAAGAAGATAAGTGTCTTGTTAACACATATGTGCATGTTGTGTGTGTGAGAGAGAGAGAGAGAGAGAGTATAATTTTTTATTTCACATATCATACAAGACAGTGTAATGGAACCTATGCGATATTTTTTTCCCTTTACGTACATAGAAAAGTTCAGTTTGTTCTTTGATCGGTAAGTCACAATCATAAAAGTGCAACCATAGAGTAAATTCAACATTTGGACACTGAAGGAATGAGGCATATACTATTTACCAGCACCTGATGATCCTTAAACCTTGAAAGTCATATACATTCACAAAACCGTGAGGAAGAAAAAGTTATGAAATCTTGAAAAAAAAAAAAAAAAAAAAAAGAGGAAAGGAAAAAAAGGCCTCACTGTCTTAACAGACAGAAAGTGCCTCCCTAAATCCAATGCTAAAACTACTCTGCAGACCCTTCTTACCCAAATTAGCATTGCCTTTCTGCATCATGGCCACAAACTCATTGTAATCTATTCGTCCATCCTGAAAGACAAATATTAAGCAAATCTTAAGTCCAAAGAGAATAGAATTGAAAATATTAAAGCTGCATTGACAAAAATGATGGTATAAGTTAGAACTCCATTTAATCAATTTGGCCAACTTGTCGATGCCATTCCCAACCAGTTGGTACAATTTTAGAATTAAGAGGTTACACGGTAGCAATAATACCTCTCCAGCCGGTATAGTAATAATTTCCATTTCTCATCACCAAAAGGTTGTGCTTCAACAGAACAAAAGTATAGCTTAACCATTGCTTTTTGTAGCCAAGGGTCTCTCTCTCTCTCTCTCTCTCTCCCTTGTTTATTTAACTATAAAGTTTGAATTCGGCCCATGATAGAAAGGTCTTTGTGGGGTTAGAAATTCTTCTATCATTAATGAAATTTTTCATCAAATTGTTCAGATTGAATAAAGATCTTATTACAGATCAAAAAAAAAAATTGTTCGTAAAAGATCTTGAGACCTATAATTACTTTTGAAATGAAAGATCAACTAAACAAAATATAAAGCCATTTAGTACTAGTAAACCTTGCCCCACTCCCAAATTCTTGAACCCTCTCTTCTCAACCATCTGTTTGTGTGATCCATTTTTTTTTGTCAACATGGCTTTTAGAGAAATTAGAAGGTTGTTGCTAACTATCCCTATTTTTAACTTTTCCAGTAGTTCCCATGTCAGAGATTCCCATTGTATTATCAAAGTTTTAGCTTTCACCATGTGCCATGTGTGCTATTGATGTGAGGATGGCTTATTTAATTATAAGTATAAAATAAAATTATGTGATTGTAAAGAAAATACTTACATTATCCTGATCTACTTCTCGGATAATTTCTTCCAAGTGGGCATCCTCAATGCCAAACTCCTCACAGGCCTGTTGAAGCTCATCTTGAGTGATATAGCCACTTCCGTCTTTGTCAAAATATGAAAAAGCTGCAAATAGATGATCCTCCGTCTCAACTTTGTTTAGATGCAATGTTGCAGCAATGAACTCCCCATAATCAATTGTGCCACTATTATCAACATCTGCCTGTAATTTTGGAAAAATGAATTAGACCTCTGTCTAAAAAACATATGATGAGTAGTATTGCACACAGTGTAGAAATCAATTAAAGATATGGATTTGAATACAGGAGCAAACACAACTAAACTCAGTGAAATGTAGACTTAATGGATAGCCATCCTTGAATACAGGAAAAGAATACACTAGAGAGGTTTTGCATGCATGGTGCCCTGCACGCAGTGGCAGAACAAGAGAATATGGAGCAATGCATTAACTTCAGTACAAATGGTATAACAGTGGTGCAGATTTTTTTTTTTCCTTTTGAGACATTATGGTTTTGGGGTCAACCTGGTAACAAATAAGGATTCCATAAAACCTTGTAATCCAACACCATCATAAAATACTATCCTCATGATTAGACCATATCCCTGAGATTTGATTTTTTTTTTAAAAAAAAAAGGTCCATTAGCAGTTAATATGTTGTAATTGGATAATTTATTAAAAAATGATGAAACGAAAGACCAAGGAAAGAAAGAAAGATGCACCAAAGTGCAGGTGATGCAACCTTGATGGAGAAAGTAAATAACCAAATGTGAGTTTTCTAGTGTTATGAATAGAAGGCACCATGATAGAATTTTCGTGCAAGGAAATGTGAACCATTGGCCTTTTCCCTAAACCACTTGAATGAGATTATCTTTCTGTTCTGTACTTGTGCTAGTAAGGTGAATCCTTGAATCTCAATCATAAAAATAGCAACCGTAGAAGGGAAGAAAACAAAAGAATTATAATGTCTATAGTAAATCATTAGATTACAAAGTGATTGACTATTCAGCCTGAATGGTCATGTTGGCTGATGGGAATATAGGATTTTTAAGTCTTTTCGGCAAATGAAGACATACATTTTGGAGCCTCCAATATAACTCATTAGAGAAATCTGTTCATGACTTGAAGCTTTTACTTCTCAAATCTCTATTTGAGTGGGTGAATGCTTCTAGTCTCTTTTCTTTTGCCAATATGCTTGAGATGCTTGATAGTTGTACTTTTAGTACTTAGTTTTGGTGTACCTTGTGTATATATTTTGTGGACATGGGCTATGTCCCTTTGCATTTTTTAATGAAATTTACTAATAAAAAAAGGATGGCTGTCCATTAGAGCCATATAACCAAAAGTCCCATAGTCAAATCCAGTTCAATGATCCAAATATCTGAATTTCTGTGTCACCTTGGCAGGTGAAGAGGATGAAATACTTTCTAGGGTCTGCCAATAAAATAGTTGTCAATTAGGACCACTAAGAAGATATCTTTCACCCTCTACTATCATTGAGGTAGCAAGAAGTTTACCATTTGAGGAAAGTAGTGATGCATCATTCATTTAATTTAAAATGCTAGTCGAGAGTTCATGAGTTTCATGTGTAGCATATGAGTAAAAAATATTTCTGCTACAATACTTACAGCCTGCATAAGATCATATATTTCAGACTCGTTTAGATTGGCACCAAATCTTTTCAGTCCGTCTTTGAGTTCTTCAAAAGTAATTTGACCACTATTGTCAGCATCTATCACCTTAAACATTTCTTTTAACCCCGCAATTTCTTCTTCACAGAGGTGCTCTGCAATTACCTACAAATAATAAATGTAAAAATTAAAAAAGCAATTTCTTCACATAATTAAATCTATAAATAATTAGTCACAAATACTTGTGGGATTGACTTATGTAATGATAAAATAACAACTTACTCTAAGAGCCATTTTTTTAAGCTTGTCCATTGCAGAAAACTGTTTTAAGCGACTCAATACTGCGGAATCAAGAGGCTTGTCAGGAGCCACTCCATCAACCTGAACCCAAGGGTGACCTGCAACAAACAAAACAAAAATTATCTATCGAAAAGAAATCCTGCCTTCTATTGAAATTAACCTGAATTTCCATGTCCATCAAATAAACCAATAGCTCACATGTATAGAACAACAATGCAAAGTCATCTGCCTTATCCATTGAAATTCTACTTTTCTTATGCTATATTTCCTTTTTCTTTTTGATAAATCATTTCTCTTATACTCACTTCTAGCAGAAATGACTGATGATGCGTATCATTCTACATTCATATAAAATATATATATATATATATATATATATCTTCTGATATTTGGGGCATCTTCTGATGCATGTCATTCTACTTTCTACTAAATTTTAGGGCATCTTCTTCAAACAGGCAACCAGCTGAAGCCAGGCTCATAACATTTTTTCCTACCATCACATCACTATCACAATTATTGTCATATATATCCATAGGGGAGGAAACAGAAAAAAGAAAAAACTTACACAATACTTCATGTGCAGTTATCCGCTTTCTTGGGTCTCTGACAAGCATCTTCCTAACTAAATCAATTGCACTCTCAGATATATTAGGCCAGGGATCTGATGAGAAGTCAAGATCACCATGCAAAACCTCATCGAATATTTCTTGCTCGGTTTCTATTTCAAAACGAAAAAGGAAGAGAAGAAAAGAAAAAAGTAAATTTGAATTGCTAGAACTATGGAAAAATATATATGAAAGTACAAATAAGAAAAACAAATAAATTTAATTTGTAAAGCACATTAGGACTCTTACCAGCCCAAAATGGAGGCACCCCACTTAAAAGAATGTAAAGCATGACACCAGCACTCCAAACATCTGCTTCTGGACCATAATGCTTGCGCAAAACTTCAGGGGCAACATAATATGGGCTTCCAACCACATCAATGAAAACTTCCCCTGTAA
>BKZX01033056.1:0-17818 GCA_014362285.1 Fagus crenata
AAAAAAAAAAAAAAAAAGAAGAAATAAAAGGGAAGACTCTGGTCAGAACATTGAGCAACCAATCTCTATGTTTAACGTCATTCAGATGCGCTTCTACAAAAAGGCATGTAACCCAAAGCTTGATCAAGGCAAGCTTTGGGTCAAATGCCTTATGGAGCACATCAGTGTCTGATTTGGCTAAGTTGCATCATTCCAGAGAGAGGAGACTCTTTTTTTTTTTGATAAGTCCAGAGAGGAGACTCACAATATTTAAATATGAAACAAAGCATACAAAAGACACAGAAGAAACAAAATGACCAATTAAGGAGAAAAGTTGAATGTATAAGAAATACCTCATCTGGGACACGAAGATACTTAATAGTATTCCCCCGAATGTAACAGTCAGGCATTCTCCAAAATCTATCTCCATCCTACATCATCATTTCAACCCTTAGGTGCAATCACAAGCCACAGAAGATCATAAAATTTTATTTATGGGAAAAAATAAATATAAAAATTATAGAATACAGTACATGAATGGTCGAAGAAAAATTACCTTTGAGGTACATATGACCTCTCGAAGATGGATATTCATCCATGTATCACAATTCACCAAATGCCCATTGTAAGTCTCCCCACTTTTCAGCTCCACTAACTGCCACACACACAGAAAATGAGTAATTAGGATAAATATTGTCTCTCACATGAATTTAGATTAAGTTAACACCTGATAAATAAGATTCCCTCAGGATCCTTAAGGAAAGAGGACAAACAAAGACATCTTTCTTAGCATTCTGAAAGTACATTCATGCTGTCCTGAACTATAGTCTATGCAATATTTTGGTTTCAAAACGTAGAAAAGTACTTAAACAATGCTATGTTCTCTACTAAATTCAATTAGTTCTTAATCAGATGCCTTTCTTTTAAAACTTCTAGTATCCCAAGTAACCAAAACTAGATTTAGAAGAAAGAAAGAACAATTCTTCTCTCTTCTTAAATTTTCTCAGCAAACAACCAGCAGTACAATGTGAGACACAAATAAAATCCATAGAGAGAGAAATCTCTTACCATAGGATGCCCTTGAGCAGTCTTGAGCAATGAAAGAGGAAGCTGACACAAAACCCACCAACCAAATCAGCCAAAAAAGCAAAAACAAGGGTCTCAATCAACAATTAAAAAGGAACCCAAGTACAAAAGCCTAACCCTAAATCAGTACAGTGAGTCACATACCATTTTATTAGACAGGCAAACCCAGCAATGCTAAATGACCTGCAAACCACAAGAAAAGCAATGGAAAGCATAAAACCTTAGTAAAAGTACTCTCTTTGATTCCAAAAATATATGAAAATAAGTTAAAAGTACAATTTTTTGAGTGCTATACTATTCACTATTTGGAAACAAAAAAAAAAAAAACCCTCCATTCTACTGAGATAATATTGCAACTTGGCTTAGTTGAGAGAGAGATTTCTTTTTCTTTTTTCCATTTTTTTTTTTTGTTTTGAAGACTTTAGAAGTTAAGATAACATGTAGGTTTGACAAGTTTTTAAGGTTCTTTTTATGGGTTTTCTCAGCTAACAAACAGAGGGTCAGTGAATAGCTTGGAAAACATAAATAGAATTTAGACCAAAGACAGTGATGGAAAAGTTGGAGAAAGCAAACCTTGTTTGTGTGAAACTTTGTTCGAACTCTGAATGTCTGGAGCGCAAAACTTGATCGTTGAGTTTCTTTTCGAGGACAGTGGCGGAGTTGAGAGAGGTTTTAAAGGGTTCAGCAAGATGGGGACTTTTTCTTTTGCATATATGCACTCCAACTTTATGGTATTTATAGACGGATAAAAGTTAGGTATTGACTTATAGAAATATCTGTTTTGAATTTAAATATTTTCAGTGGTTTTAATTGTGAAATCAAAACTATATGTCAAATATAATTTTTTTTACAATTTTGAATTCAAATCAAGATTAAAGTTCCAACTTAATACTAAAAAAAGTCACGAAACCAAAACAGAAAACGAAAACACATACCAAACAGGTACCTAATGTTCTTAACTTAAGGAATTGTACTTAAGTTTTACCTTCCTAGATTAGGTTTTTTTTTTTTTTTTTGATACTATTTAATTAAACTCTTAGTAACATTTAAATTAAAAAAAAAAAAATTTAACCTAAACAAAGACCATTCTACAATACCCACACTCTTTTTGTAAGTATGGTGCATAAACTATAAATTCTGAAAAAATAAAAATAAAAAATTGAGATTAATTTACAATATCCACCCCATCCTTCAAATCAAAATCTAAATTAACTTATTACTAAACTTCTATCCATCGATCAAGAGTATTTATAATTTTGCATTCTAAATTAAAAATAATTATGAAATTGAGACTTAATTACACGTTAATTTTATTAGTTTAGATGCTAATTTAGATGACAGGTTAGACACTGCAAATAAATATCGAATTAAGGTATTGATTATAGATTTTCATATTATAGTGGAGTAGTGGACATTATAAATTCTATGATAGTTTAGGTAAATAACTAAAATTAACTTTGAATGATACATTAATTAATTGGAATTTATATAAAGATAATCATATGTAATTCATATGTCCACAATATCTAGATATACGTCACATTTTCTAATGTTGTGAAAAATGTGATGCCAGCTAGTGTAAGACAATCATTATCTTTTTCAAAACCGTAAATATTGTTTCAACACTATTCTCACAAGTCACTAGTCACCATACATAACTTAGGTGTGGACATCAACCTCAACAAATTTGTTACATTTTCATGGTTCTTCTGGGTTCCCATATTAATTAGATATAGACACTCATATGTTTGATGTCATCATGCTAAGATTACCTTAGCCCCATAGATAAGAAATTAAGCAAGAATAAAGTAAATCACATGGTTGGGTAAATCAAAGTTGATGAATAAGTTTGGTTAATTTAACAATCAAAAGTAAAACTTTCAATTAAGCATAAGATCTCATCATAAAATTTTGACATAAATTTTGCAATGATAGATTATTAGATACTCCCAAATTTACTCTATACAATACAAAAATATGATATAAACCTAGGTGTCGTGCTTTCATTAAAATGTAGTTCTAGTGTCTACTACAACATTACTTCCTAATTCATGACAGAATTTGTATCTTTCTCAGCGTGATATTAATGTAAATTCCTTTAAGATAGTTTGTAAGCATCACTTAGCAACAGCAATCCGTTGTCGTCCAGCGGTTAGGATATCTGGCTTTCACCCAGGAGACCCGGGTTCGATTCCCGGCAACGGAATTTTTTTATTTTTGCACTTTTTTGTGCACACGAATGAGACGATGAAGGTACTTTAATGATGGTATTTTACTTTTTTCTTTGATGAATTTTAATGATGGTATTGTTTATCCCTTCATTGTCTTGTAAATAATTAAACTAGACTAAGAAGTAATTAAAACCAAGGTTTTTGTTGCTTTGATACTTTCTCTTCTTTACTCGTTAGGTTTGAATCCCATCCCATCCATCTACCTTCATGAGAGTGTTGAAACAACACCTCAAATCAAATTCAATTTTTGTTTTATGATTCCACCTTGAAACTCAAAAATGTGGTGTGCAGAAAACTGCTTTAGCCAGGCACCAAAAACCAAAGTGAAGATCAATGAACTTGATTCTATTATGGCAAATTATTATCCTCTAATTTTCATTCAAACTTATAATGGGAAATTGCTCAAACTTAAGCCACTTCTCACATTATATATAATTACAAATGTGTCAACATTCTCCACAAACATCAGAAATGATAATCAACCACAACCCTTTCCTGCTATACATCTCAGAATAAACAGTACAGTACAACTCAACAAAACTGAGGAGAGAAACTCTAATGGCAGAAGACAAATCCTGAAGCAAACTAAAATCAGAAAAGAGAAAAAAGAAAAGGTAAGAGAAGAACTCTAAAAAGGATTCAGATATTCAAAATACATATGTGTATATACAGGTAATGATTACTATCTCACTTGTACAACTTCAGCAACTATTCACTTTTCAATGCCAAGCTCTTTTGTAATGTCTCTTGTCAGGCTAAATTGTAAGGTATTATGCCATGGGAATAGGGTTCGAGTAACTGGAAGCTTCCTCCGGAGATCCTGCATTGCATTTATATGTATTAGATGGCTTAGACCGTAGATAGCTGGCCACAGAAAGAAAGGATATCAATCTATCACAAAACCTACTAAATATAATACGCATTATAGCTTAATTCTTACATCCGTGGCTACTTTCATGCCTGGTTTTTCAATAGCAATAGGTTCCCAAATATAGTGACTGAAGCTTTATACGAGTATTGCAAGAGCAAAATCCCATTTATTTGAATATACAATTAAGTCATTGGTGAACTATATGTCCAGTGTCCAACCATACCTATGCCTCAGATCCTGATAAACCTATCAGATTAATGGCCAACTCAAGCACTTCTACTCATCCAATTTGTTGGCGAAATTAGGATAAATTTAAAGATCTGTTCCTAAATAAACCCAAGGAACATATTTAATGCTTTTTTTTTTTTTTTTTTTTTTTTTTTTTTTTTTTTTTTTTTTTATAACTATATTTATGCATCTTTTATTATCAAACACTTCCCTTTTCTTCTCTTCAAACTTCCAAAGAACCAAATAGAGGATAAAAGTAATGCACAAACAAAAAAGTAACAGTCCAGAAGAGAGTTGTCACTGGTTGGATAACAACAGAAGTCAGCTCTTATCAAGTTTATGCAAAGGCCTATGTGCTCAAGAAGCGGTCCTAAAAAACAACCTAACCTAAATTTGAATTTGAGGGGAGAAAATGGTACCTTGAAAGTTGTGTCTGGCAAATTTGAATAGGAATCCTGTCATTATAACCGTCAGTAAAGGACTTTTGAATAAGTGAAAACAAACCATTTAATAACAAGAAGCATATAGAGAACCTGAAGAGATGCCAAGTACTCTGTCTCATGGTGGCGAATAATGCCGGCTATGGTAATTGCACAGTCATCAGGAGACTAAAACAAATATGAACATAAGAATAGGATTAGGGAAAAAAGAGGGCTATATTAGATGATCAGAGCAGACATATCCATATAGCATCATTTAAGAGAATAATAATAATAATAACACAATTGGACATATCCATATAGCATCATATCCACAAAGGTCTGACTAACATTTTCTAAACTAAGCCCTGAACTTATCAAACAAGATTTGAAGTAGTCTTTTTGTCCAGCATGGTTTTAATAATTACCCTCAGTACATTCAAGTAGACTAAATAACTCAACCAACCAAGTTATAAAAAATTACTGCTCCCAAATCACCATGTTCTTAACATCAACATTTACAAAGTAAATGGTGTGCCTTCAGATTAAGATACCATGCCAATATTCTAACTAGGATGATGTATTAAATTTATGTTAAGAAAAGAACCTCCTCATCTATGATAAGAGGAAGGGCACTAATTAATCATGCATAATCGAGCTTTCATAGAAATAACAGTAGCAGTAACAATAAGTAAAACTAATGATTTAAAAGATACTGATAGACATGTAAATATGTACTAACCTGAAATACTGACGAATCTTTGCATTCATGTTTTGCATCTAATTGCACATTTCCCTCTTCAAAATAATGGGCATCCACCTAATGCAGAGGAAGAGGACATGGGCAACTTAACTTATTCTAGGTTTATATGAGCTCAAGAAAAATGAATGTAGTCTGAATTTCATATAAACAGAAAGAGAGTGAAAAAATACCTGCAGCTTGCCCTTCAGTTCCAGTAATTGTTCATCATCCCTGAACTCAATGTTCCACACTGAGCGCCAACTTCCATTGCTAAAATATGTACCATAAAACATTAAAATCTGAACATTCCTATTATCTACAAGTTCCTTGTTTCTAACAGATGAGGACAAGGCAGGGTAGAAACAGACACGGACAACCATGAGTTGGTACAATGTAGTTACGTCCTAATCTTAACCATGATGTTAAAGAAAGAGCATTAAAAAGAATTACTGCATTGTTATTTGATGAATTTCACGCACCAAAAATTCTGTGGACTAAGTCTAGTCGCAGAAATCACCACAGCAAGTTCAAAATCGGAACCTGGCCCCTCCACATCTTTTCCATTTGTACAATAAACTGAGCAGACACCTTTTGGATAAGCTTCACCAACATACTTAAGTATTTCCACGTCCAGAGCACATCTGTCAAGATAAAGAAAACGACATCATTAGCAACAGTCTCTTTATATGTCTCCCTGTGTGTATTTGGAAGGAAGTGGATGCTGTGCTGTGCTGTGCTGCCATAACCTACAGCATATTTTCTCTTCCTTGAATAATAATATAAAAGAGCATACACCACAATAAATCTAGAGATATGTTACAAATTAATAGGATAACTGCGGCTCCACAATAGCAAAAACCCACTTGTCAACATCATGATGCACAGCAAATGAATTTGATACATCACTGTTCCTGGACTATGAAATCCTTCAGAGACAAAGTTTTGTTTATTTGAGTTCAGTAAGGCTAAAAATAATCTGTAAGTTAAAAACTGGCAAATTAGGTAGTTACTTGGGGGTAACAATCAGAGGAGCTAATTTTGCACTTGAAACAGCTAAAATCAAGAAAGAGTAACTTATTGACAATATGAATGCATTATAAATGTCTAACAAGAATGCATCGAAGCAACTATTGTTGTTCAAATCTTTTAAATTAGGTAGTTACTACTATTGTTGTACAAACAGACACGGACAACCATGAATTGGTACAATGTAGTTGTTACAATTGAAAAGAAAATCTGATAGAATCTTATACAAAAACATTTCTATCCATGAGATAATGAAGGCATACCGAAATTCCTCTATATATGGAGATGGAAGTTCCTCATCCAGAGCAGGTCTCGCCCCTGTACAAACCTGAACCAGTTTACCACATTATTATAACATGATGGGTAACAAAACTTAGAGAACAATTTTATTTTATTTTATTGATAAGTTACCTACGCAGGTCTTGAACCCACAACCTCACCCTCCACCTAACACTTATAAGGAGAGGAGGTGCCAGTTGAGCTAGAGCTCATAGGCCACAACCTGACATAGACAAGAGCTGGAGAGAGAGAGAGAGAGTAACATGCATATTACATGCTTCAACAAAATCCACACAATACAATTACAAACATGAGTACATGACACAATTAACATAAGGTGTCCAATTAAGTATTTCACTTGAAGTCACAGAGAATTAGACATTTGGCCATAATTATCTACTTCATAATGCAATTCCTAGAAAAATATACTAACATTTACATTGAAATGTTTGCCACGATGGTAATTTTTTTGAAATATTTACAGTATAAACTACGAAATTCATGGATATTCAGTACAACTAATTCTCAGTTGTGGCATCAATTTTTCCCTAATATATTACAATCACATCTTTCAATTAAAAACATTTGCAGTTTGTGATAAGTAATATTGAGCTATGCTTTGAGGTTTAAGCTTTGCCTCGAGTAAGGACAAAATACTTGAATGCTGCTTTGGCATTTTGGTTAAAAACCTACTATCACTCAAGGGAAGAAATAATGCAAGGAAAAAAGGACATAAATTACTTGTTTAATGTGGTCCACTTTAGCAACTTGGGCAATCCTAGGCTCAAGAAACTCATTCTCATTGAGCTCACCGAATGTCGTAACCAGCACCTGCACAACAGCAGCAAATTAAATATAATATAATTGGATTTGAAATTCAGAACCTAATTTAGAAAAGAGAATTTGATACAACAAAAAAAATCCCCGTTCGATATAATCAAGTGGCATATATGAATTTTCAACTATTTAATGTCATTGTCATTCATTAAACACTCTTTCTTTCTTTTTTAATGGTGATGCCAAACCCTAAATCCTGGTTAAAAAACTAGGATGCTAAAGGCACTACAAATTTTACTATCATTTTGCTACAAACTATTGTCGTCAATTATAGTGATGCAAGTTTAATGTGTGGTACCCACCCGTTGCGCACTCTACGTGACAAATTCACATGGTGGGGTCTGTATGATCCATGTGGCCTAAAAAACTTAGCAACCATGTCAATCTGTAATTGGGTTTGAAATTCGGAACCTAAATTAGAAATGACAACTATTAGAGCATGATTCGATCCACCGAATGAAGAAAAGAAAAAGGAGGAAAGCATGATTCAACACGATCAAGTGGCATATATGATTGTTCAACTATTTAATCTCATTGTCATTCATTAAACGCTCTTGTTTTTTAATTTTAAATTGTGATACCCAACCCTAAATCCTACTTTAACAACTGCGATGCTAAGGTTACTACCAACTTTACTATCAATCCATCATTTAGTTACAAACTTTAACGTGTGGTATCCAACAATTGCACGCTCCACGTGAATAATTCACGTGGTGGGGTCCGTATGATACACATGGCTTAAAAGAAACTTAGCAACAACGTCAATGTGTAACTCTTTTGCACTAGGAATTCAGAGTAAATCTATGAACAAAACCTATTTCAAACACTTTTTCACACTTTGCTAAGTTGACAAGTTGTGATTAGTGGATGAAACAATTGACAAGTTGCCACCAATCACAACTTGCTGAAGGCCCTAGACCCTAGCATTGTTCTAAAATTTGATTATATCACAACTACAACAAAGTTTACTATGTAGGCTTTCAAACTAATATGTCATTTTTTTACAACACAAAACATAAAGTAGTAGGTCCAGCATTTCATGAAGCACAAAATATTTCACAACCGCCTGCTGATGTGTCAAGTTATGAATGGTGGATAATAAAGTGATGTAAGTGGTGAGTGATAAGAACTAATATAAAGCTGTCAGCTCAACTATCGTGAAAATTGTTGTGCCGGTAATGCCCATCAAGGCTCACACAGAAATCTTCAAATTGGTATCTCATTCACTCTTTGATGTAATCTATGACTCTAAATGATCAAAATAAAACCCTAGAATTTAAAAAACACACACACAAACACAGAGTTTTTGACTTTTTTCATAAGAATTCAGAGACTTACATCGCCGACTCGGCCTGGCATTCCGAGACAAATCATATGGGATTTGTTGTACACTGGAAAAGTCTCCGAAGCTGCCTCCTTGTACAATTCGTCGTCGTTTAGTATCGCTTTCACATCTGCCAAAAAAACCAAAAATTCGAAATGTCTACCAATTAATTAATCACAAAAACAAAATGCAAATCTCAAAATCGTAGAACAAAGCCAATGCACATCCAAATTTTCAAATTTTCAAAAAAAAAAAAAAAAAAAATCAGAGAAAGAGAGAGAGATTGAAATTAATACCTTTGGCAACGTATTGGATTTCACCAACAGGAGAGTTGAGAAGGAACCATTTGGCAATCTCTTTCTTCTGCTTGTTGCTGAGCTCTGTTTCTTCAATGTCCGCCATTTCTCTCTCTCTCTCTCTGAAATGGTTTTGGAGTGAGGGAGATTTGAAAGGAATTAAATTACGTTTGAGTGTTTTGTAGGAGAGGGGACAAGAGGATTAGGAATTGATCTGCACCGTGAGATTGTTTGTTGGGTAAAACAGAGTTTACCTCCAATGTTACTTAAATAATTATTCCTATTCACGTCTATTTAAAATAAATAAATAAAAGAAGAAGAAGGTAGTTTGATTACAAATCAGTTTGTAGCTATTTTGCTACAACTCACTACATGACAATTCATAAGACAATTCATGTATTTTTAGTCACATGACCTATTTAATGAGTCATGTGACTTGTTTAAATAATACGTGTGGATAGTCTTATAAGTTGTTATGTCATGAGTTATAGCAAGTTGGTTACAAATCGGTTTGTAGCCAAACTTTGTTCTTAAAACAAAAATGAAATAGTTTACTTCCAATTTGATTTAGAAGAATCTTTCTTCAATCCATTACGTGACAAGTAAAGAATATTAACATGTATTTTTAGTCACATGACCTATTTAATGAGTCATGTGATTTGTTTAAATAATATATGTTGATAGTCTTATAAATTGTTATGTAATGAGTTGTAGCAAGTTGGCTACAAATCGGTTTGTAGCCAAACTTTATTTAAAAAAAAAAAAAAAATGAAATAGTTTACCTCCAATTTGATTCAGAAGAATCTTCCTTCAATCCATTACGTGACAAGTAAAGAATATTAACATGTATTTTTAGTCACATAACCTGTTTAATGAGTCATGTGACTTTTTAAATAAATGTGGATAATCTATTTAATTGATACTAGTGGGTTGAAGGGGAATTCCTTCAAATCAGGTTGGAGGAACCCAGTTTAGATGAATCTTCCTTCAATCCAATACATGGCAAGTAAAGACTATCGTATATTTTTAGTCAAATGACTTGTTTAAAGAGTCATGTGACTTTTTTAAATAAATGTGGATAGTCTATTTAATTGATACTAAGAGCATGACCAGCAGTAGTGTAAAACTGCATTGTATCTCTACAAATAGGGAACAGAGCAAAAAAAAACGCTCCAGCAGTGCTCTATTTTAACACTCTATCGCCAAATTTTTTTAGAAAATGTACAGTAGCTTTTCATTTGTGAAAAGCTACTGTACATTCTCTATACCATTAAACACGATTAAAAAAACGAAGTTGGGGCCACCAGTATAAATTTTTTAGTTTTTTCCCGAAGCTCATTTCTAACTGATTTTTTCTCTCTCTTCATTCTGTGCTCTCTCTTCTCTTCTCTCTGTGCTCTCTTCGGCGTGGTGGTTGATTGGGCTTGCGAGGCCAGCGTGGTGGTGGTGGCTTGGGCTTGGAAACGCTGGCGTGGTGGTGGTGGCTTGGGGGGTTGGGCTTCGGTTGAAGGTTGGAAACGCCGGCGTGGTGGTTGATTTGGGCTTGCGAGGCCAGCGTGGTGGTGGTGGCGGCTTGGGCTTGCGATCTCGGCGTTTCTTAGATCTGGACCACCAGCCACCACCAGGAGAGACCCACGGCTCTTTTCTCAGATCTGGACCCACTGAGGCCAGCCACCACCAAGGAGAGACCCACGGCGTGGCTCTCTTCTCAGATCTGTAACCACCGAGGCCACGCCGTGAAGCATGGACCACCACGCCGTGAAGCACGGACCACCTTGCTGTGCCGATCCCAACAGTCTGGAGGTAGTGGAGCCTTCCGATCTCCACGGTGGTTTTTGGTTGCTCAGATTTGCGGTGGTTTTTAGTTCCGATCTTCATGGCAGTTAGTTATTTTTGGTGCGAAACAATGATACATAAAAGTAAAAAATATAATATTTAAATGTGGTAAAATAATAAAAAAATATATTTAAATAGAGTAGAGAATAAAATAGAGAGTACTGCTGGAGTAAAAATAAATAGAGAGTTGCTGATAGTGTAAATATAGAGATAGAGTAGATAAAATTTTTACAAACTGCTGGAGTTGCTCTAATAGGTTGAAGTAAAATTCCTCCAAGCTAGGTTGGAGGAAAACTCTGTCCTTAAAAAAAATCACATAACTCATTAAAAGATGATATAACTAATATAACTAAAAATACTGTCTAATGGATATTAGGAAGATTACTCCAAACCGTTTGGAGATAAATTATTTTTATTTATTAACAGGGATGGATGGATGAGATTGTTGTAGGTCCACAGTAGTGTGAATATGATGCCGTAGGCATCAATCACCCCACGTGGTGTGCGATCTGTAAAGTATAAAAGGTGTTATATCGTTTTGTGTGAGTGTGACTATGTGAGATGAAATTGCTTGGATGAGTGTGACTTGATTTTGATGTTGGAGCCTTGTAGGTGCATATGTTGAGGTCCTCTCTTAAATATAATGTGAGATTTCACTTTCCAATGGGTTTTTTCATGGGGCATTCGAGGACAACTCAATAAGATATTATAGAGATATAATATCAATTGTAAGATAACACTGATCACATACTATACATATAGGTGTTATCATTCTATCGACAGTCCTGTGCACTAAAGCTTTGGATCCAACCCATTTTTCTAAACAGCACTAGTTTTTTTTTTTTTTTTTTAATTCTAAATTAAACAGCACTAGTTGTTCTTAGGACAATTAGAACAATCAAATTTATTCATAAGCAAAATCCGAGATCCTCAAAATCAAATTATTTGTAAGATACTTAGGGGGCTCGAAAAAATGCTTGTTAATATTAATTAATTTAAATATCTAACAAAACTCGTGTCGTTATTTGAAATTTGATTGACAAATGAACTTAAGTTTGAACATGATATTTTCTCAACAAAAAAAAAAGTTTGATCATGATAATATATAAAGCTTGGCTTATATATACAAATGTAGAGTTAAAATTATGGTTAAGACTATAAGATACATTAAAATTAGAATTTTAACTTGTTTATTCGACCACATAAATAATTCAACTCATGGTTAAAAGCTATGTATGTATATATTAATTATGAATGCAATGTTGATGACTTTTTATTTTTATAAATTTCAATTGAATCTATCAGGTAACTTTATGAATAGATTTGATACTACCTTAATCATAGCTTAAATAGATGAAAATGACGACATTAGTCAATTAACTTGTTTGAGAACAAGCTCCAATTAATTCAAAAAATAAATAAACAAAACTTGAACATGTTTTCTAGTTTGGAGACAAATGGGAGCTCAACTTGTTTTTAGAAATCTACCACAGATGAAAAATAGATATTGTTCTTGATTTAAAGATTGTGTCTCTCTTTTAAAGACCAGCGGCTCTTAAACTTTGCATCGAAGTGGTAAACAAATTCTCCAGGAAAACATTGTAACTTTTTTCGGGTTGGGATTGAGTGCTCCATTGCACTGGAGCCACTGTAATCGTGACACGTGTCCAGTTTTGGCCACATATCCGCATCGCAACTGCTCCAGTGCCGTTCCCACTTTCTTCTCCTTTCCTCACCCATATTATCAATCGGGGATCTAAGTTCTAAATACCGTACAAACTCTTGGCAATAGCTTCGAATCCTAATCAAAACTTAATTTCTCTATCATTCACAACGAATTTTTACAACAGTCCCTACAAGGATATTGCTAGCAACAGTTCCACTGTTGGAACACATTAGCTTCCAAAAATTGTTTCCATGCCTTTAAGGGGCCAACTTCTCTATAATTTGCAGGAAAGTCATTTGATCTACGATTCACAAAAACGCCACTGGCAGCAAAACCCATTAGCTCAGCCGGGTCCATATAAGCACGCATCCTAGACACAAGTCCGTCCCCACCAGAGAAACCCACTTTGAAATACCGATCACTAGAAGCAGGCTCTTGAGCATGGGTAACATTGAGCTTCGGTTGTATTTCTTGCCTCAGGGACCAAGCAGGTCCTTGACAAGAAGTGGCAACTTGCGTTGGTTGGTTGTGTGATTCTTGCCTCAACGAAGAATCATCTTCAGAAGAAAAAATGCTTCCCATCCCGAATGAATCCCAGTCAACTTGCTGCAAAATCTCAGCTGTTCGTTCTGCACTTCGTACAGGATGATTTTGTAATTGCATAGCTTGTTTAAGTTCTAATTCATCAACTTCAGCTTTCAACTCATGTAAACGATGACCAATTCTTGAAGCTGCAGCATCATACAATTTTCCTCTTGATTCATGTTGTGCTTCTTCCAAGTTGAGCAAATCATCAAAACGGATAGGGTCCCCAATAACGACTGTTACCTACACATTTGAAGCATATGAAGTGATAAGTTAGCTACAACAGTGGTTGCAATTCATTATTATTTAATTAATAACAGTGTAGCACTGTAGCCATTAATATTACCAACATATCAACTAGAAAAATGGGGGAAATAGTTAAGTCAAATTCAAGCTTGCCGGTAATGATGGTCTCAAACTACTCTGCAATGATAACTGTTGGCATGCCTTATTTATGCAGCACAGTTGCTTAAAAAATTCCACTAAGAAGAACGTTACTGGTTAGAGAACTTACGGTCTTTCCAATCCTTGGGATGCTGGCTCCTACTGGCATGATCTCCTGCATCCCAGAATGAGCAAATGGAAGAACCATGGGAGTATTGTCTGCATCCAGGATCAACCTGAATGGGTACAAGTGTACAATAGTAACTACACATGATTCAAAGAAAAGAAAATAGCAAATATTACTTTGCAACTGGCAGCAGCTTATCTAAGTGCCAAAACTTAACAGCACGAAAAATATATATCTGTGCCTCTCTCAAATAAATAAAGAATTCTCCAACAGACCCCTACCTTCCAACACCTCTCTTGGAAGAGGCCATGGTTTTTCCACCATCTCGAGAACGACTACCTTCTGGGAAGATGTGAACCCACCCACCGCGATTCAATTTTGCAATAGCCATATCCATGCCCTGAAGCAGTTAAGAAGCAAGATGAGAACATGAGGGTAGTTATCACATAGCTTAACATTATAAAGAGGGAAAAATTAAATATAGTATTGAAATGTCAAATTAACATAAAATATATAGCCATTTATATCTCATGAGACTGGTGGTGGTGGATACTCTCCTTCCCACAATTTACAGCCTGCATCAGTCTTTCTACTCTTTCTAGTGGAAATGATTTATAATATAATTCCATTTTCAAATCAGAAATAAGTCAACATCTGTGACATTTAAGGTAAAAGTTCCAAACTGTGAAAAAGCAGCTAAGCCCTCAAACACCATATTCAAAACCAACACCATATTCAAAACCAGAGATTAAATATGATAAATGTGCATGCACACACACACACACACACACACACACACACAGATGGGGGAAAATTAACTCTAATCTAAGACAGTGGCTACCTTGCTGTCTAACGTATCAATGAAAGTGGAGGAAAAAAACCAAAAAAAAAAAAAAAAAACACCAATTATAATACCCCTTGCTTCAAATAAAACTATACAAGTTGTCCAGAAAGTATTTCTAACAGCATCAAACGAAACTGCAATATCTTGACTAACTGAAGACATGCTTAAAAGGAATACCTTCTGATAAATACCATCACCACGAGCAAGTGGCAAGACTTTGACAGATCGAAAGAATGAAGAAAACACAGGATTCCTAAAACATCGGTCAGACGCACAAAGTGTCCATCTCAAGTTCTGAGCATCCATAAGAACTCGTGGAGGAAGCAGTGAAGCAATAATAAGTGGATCATCCATAGAAGCAACATGGTTGCTGACCTGAAAAATATAAAATTCCCTTATGAATACACTATTATCCAAAATGGAAATTGGAAGTTGAAATTATACACAGTTGCTAAAAGTGGCCAAGCTAAACTGTGTAAACACATATTTAAGTTAAATCCAGGATATTAGATGAATGGTCTATACCGTGACAAGAGGCTTGTCCTTGGGTCTATGCAGCACAGCATCATGCAATTTTTCCAAACCATAAACCTGCAACACCGAACAATAACCCAAATCAAATCGTGCACACATCAATATTCCAACAGAAGAAGTGAAAAACAACCGGGTATATCATGAAACATCAAATGCCATGCAAATTCACTGACCTGAACGCGATTTAATCCATTCATAAACACATGACAAACATTTCCAAGAACAGGAACAGCCACGGCTTGAAGCATGCGAAGAATAGCAGACTCTTCTTCAGCATTGAAGTCTTTACTCACTGTGACCAAATAGGATTTCACAATTCAGAATTTAAACATGCTTATTTCGAAATGAAAAAGGCTAAGACGACATTCCTTCTTACAAGCTCCCAAAAGTACCCTTTTTTGCAAAAAAATAAATCGCCATAAAGACCAAATCACACGCCTAAAAACTCTTTATAAGAAACCCATTTCTGGGACCCTCATGTGGATCAAAATTTTGCCAAGACTACACCTTACTATGAGTGTATAATTATAATTCACCCCAACAATAAACAGAGACAATGGGAACCTTATCAGTGGTGGAGGGTTTATATTCCCACCATACTATTCTTCAGTTAAAACTAAAAGGGTTTGTTAATTTGTTTATGTGGCTTTCCTCTCAATATATCTCCATTTAGCAAATAATAATAAAAGGTTTAATTTTTGGCCTCCCTTGAGTTTACTAAACGATTTTTTATTTTATTTTTTTACATTTATCTTTATTGATGTATTTTTTTTTTAACTCTCTTCCAAAACAAATAGTTAATAATTTGTCATTATAAATTCTTATTACGACTTTTTTTTTTTTTTTTCAAAAACGTAAGAACCTTTCTAAAGAAAAGCCCTTTGAACTATCTCTAGGCAGAAAAACCTACTGGCAATTGAGCCAGGACCCCACCCGCCACAACCAGTTGCCGGGTAATCCAAGGACATTCACCCATGACGGGCTAAGCAATTTATAATTTTTACGACATTATATATTCATAAACATAGAACCACTTAATTATAAATTTATAATGCTATGGTTATAAACATCATGTTCACATTCCTAACTCCCTTTTTACCATTTTTTTTTTCTATTATTCTATCCCACAATTTATTTATTTATTAAAAAAAAAAAGCTGAAACAAGAAAAACACTTTTTTTTTTTTTTACAATATATACATCAAGTTAAATCAATTTGTGACTTTCATTGATTATCAAGATAAATTATTATTCATAGCAGAAACAACAACAACAACAATCAAGTCTTAGTCTCAAAAATTTGGAGACAGATTAATCATGATCCGCCACGTGTATTCTTATTTAAAAGCTGAACTGCGGTTTCAAAGAACAAGAAAAGCATTTATCAAAACGCAGAAGCAGAAGTAGCGCGAAACCTCTTTTGCGATAGAAAGTGGAGGAAGAAGGCAGCGACTCCTTGCGGAAATCACGGAACCGGCGGAGCCACCTGTCAACGATGATGGATAAGTAACCATCGTCGCCGGAAAACATCGCCGGGAGATTACTCCGGCGGCGGCGGCGGTTGTCGACGGCGACTCTGAAGCGGTCTCTGAGTTGGATCTTCAGCGCGATCGCCTTGCTCTTCCAAAGATCTCCTCTCTCTAGTCTCTGCACCGCCATTGAAAAAAAAAACCGAGCGGAGGGAAAGGAAGAGAAAGAGAAAAAGGAAGGAGGTATTTATATGGAAGAGAGAGTGGGGGGAAGCGTGAGTGTAGAGAAAAGAGAGAAGAGGAGAAAGAGAAGGAAGGGAAACGAAATTTTGTGGATATTGCTGGATTTTTGTGGGAAGGGTTTTTGTCGCAGTGAGTGTGGGTTGGGATATGATGTGGGAGGGTGTAGTGTGGTGTTATCATGGAGGGGTTTTCGACTTTTGGTGCGTGGTGGGCACGAATAGTCCAACTTGTCTTCTTTTTTTTTTTTTTTGAGAAAAGCCAAAACACAAAAAATATATATATATATATATATATATATTATTATTATTATTTACTTGAGATAATAAAAATCATTTCATCTTTTTAGTTGGATTTTTAGTCGGAATAAGATTATTTTTAGAGTTAGAGTCGAGATTAAAAGGAATGTATAAAACAATGCTTTTAATAACGGATAATTTGATAAAATTTCATAACATTTTTTCAAAATTGTGGTAAGTTATAGTAAAAATAATGTTGTTTCAAATGTTCAATTATAATGGGTCATTTTAACAAGTTATAGAATTGAAATGAAAATTTCTGCCGCAAAATAAAATAAAATAAAATAAGAAGAAAAATGACATGGAAACGATTGTATTCCTGACATTGCCTTTTTTTTTTTTTTTTTTTTGTATAAAATAAAAAATAAAATTAGTGACACATAACGTGGTATATGTGTGGTATATGCATAGTAAAAAAAAAAAATGAAGAGAGAAATTACAAATGACCTATTAGTTTTGTTTTATTACAATTCATAAACTTAAAGTTTGGACCAAAATGAAATTGTTGAAGTTCTAT